>ML330183.1:0-30795 GCA_005239505.1 Nicotiana paniculata | reverse complement strand
GTCACTTTAAGTGGAAAAACTCCCGTATCCCCTTGGGGCTTATAAAAAAGGGAGGTGTGACAGTTATTGTATTCATTGATGACATCCTGTTGTACTCTTGATGTGGGGCTAAAATTCCATAGTTTCGTACATTATTTGCCTTGCATTTTACATGCTTTAATGATAAATTTATTTGCGCGTAGTGGAGTCTATTTTATGTGTAGGTAAATTGGATATGAAAGTAGAGCAAAAGGGATAATTAAACGTTGAAAGTGTGCTCGAGAACAGTGAAAAGGAGATACCTAGCGAGGCCAGGCAAAAGCTAGGTTGAAGCAGGCGTTAGCCTGGCGATGCCAGGCCTGGGGCCAGGTCCATTCCGAGTTTTGAAGCTTTATTTCATCTCTTGGTTTGACTGGGACTTGACCACACGTTTAGGTCTTTTCCTACACATATAAATAGACCCAAAAAATGCTTTGAGGGAGTTTTTGCGACCGGAGGCAAGAACATCACGCTTGGGGGAGGCTTTCAACTAGTTTTTCTTCTCATCTTTTCCTTTAATCTCATAGTTTATTAGTTCTAGAGTTTTGGGTGATTCATGAACGTTTTAGTTTGAAGTTTAAATTATTCTTATTATTTTATCATATTGGTTTATTTATTCAATCTTGCGCTTAATTATTTGNGGGGGGGGGGGGGGGGGAAGGATTTGCGGTTAGATTAGGAATATACCTAATCCCCTTGCTTGGTTACTACACAGGAATTATTAATGCGTTCTTGTTACTTCTGATTCCATAGGAATATATGCATTAGATTAGCTTGAATAGACGAGTAGTACTTCGGGAGAAGTCTACGAGTAATATTAACCCTGTCAACTAATAAGCCAGATAAATTAATTAGACGATTTAAGTGAAAGACTCAACGAGATTGTTAGCTAACCCGTAACTCTAGAATATTGGTTCTCATTGAATTCGTGTCTAATTTTGCCAACTTGTTTCTTTAATTTCTTAGTTTGCTACTCTAGATTAGTTGTAGTTAAATATTCATACTTTAGGAATCGCTTGAATAGATTAATTGTTTGAGTTTAATTTTGTTGATAGTTAATCACAAGTCCCTGTGAGTACGATATCTGGACTTACAATCCTATATTACTTGTCGACCACATATACGTGCGTGTGCGTTTAGGAGCAACAACTCTCATAGCTAGAGAAGTATGCTCAGCATTTGAGGATTGTATTACAAAGATTGAGGGAGGAGAAGCTTTATGAAAAGATCTTCAAGTGTGAGATTTGGCTAGGGTTGGTAGCATTCTTGGGGAACGTGGTGTCCACTGAAGGTATTCAGGTGGATTTGAAGAAGATAGAGGCGGTGCATAGTTGGCCTAGACCGTCCTCAGCTACAGATAATAGGAGATTCCTTGGTTTGGCAGGATATTACCATCGTTTTGTGGAGGGATTTTCATCTATTGCTTCACCCTTGACCAAATTTACCCAAAAGAGTGATCCATTCAGGTGGTCGGACGAGTGTGAGGAGAGCTTTCAGAAGCTCAAGACTGCTTTGACCACACTCCAGTGTTAATTATGCCATCAACTTCAGGTTCCTATACCGTGTATTGTTATGCCTCGAGGATGCATTGGTTATGTTTTGATGCTGGAGGGTAGGTTGATTGCCTACGCCTCGCGCCAGTTGAAGATCCATCAGAAGAATTATCCGGTGCATGATATTGACTTGGCAGCCATTGTTCACGCCTTAAAGATTTGGCATCATTATTTGTATGTGGTCCATTGTGAGATTTATACTGATCACTGGAGTCTGCATCATCTGTTTAAGTAGAAGGACCTTAATTTTCATCAGCGGAGATGGTTGGAGCTTCTTAAGGACTATGATATCACCATTCTATACCATCCGGGGAAGGCCAATGTTGTGGCCGATGCCTTGAGTCGCGGGGCAGAGAGTTTGGGGAGTTTAGCATATCTTCCAGCAGCAGAGAGACCTTTAGCATTGGATGCTCAGGCTTTAGCGGGCCAACTTGTGAGATTGGATATTTCGGAGCCTAGTCGGGTGTTGTCTTGCGTAGTTTCCAGGTCTTCTCTTTATGACCATATCAGGGAGAGCGCCAGTATGATGACCCACACTTGCTCGTTCTTCAGGACAGGGTTCGGCAAAGTGATGCTAGGGATGTGACTATTGGTGATGCTGGAGGGTAGGATGCAGGGCCGAATATGTGTGCCTAATGTGGATGGGCTTCGGGAGTTGATTCTTGAGGAGACCCACAACTCGCGGTATTCCATCCATCTGGGTGCCGCGAAGATGTACCAGGATTTGAGACAACACTATTGGTGGAGGCGGATGAAGAAGGATATAGTCGGATTTGTAGCTCGGTGTCTAAATTTTTAGTAGGTTAAGTATGAGCATCAGAGACCGGCTGGCTTGCTTCAGATATTAGATATTCCGGAGTGGAAGTGGAAGCGAATCACCATGGACTTTGTATTTGGACTCCCACGGACTTCGAGGAAGTTCGATGCTATATGGGTTATTGTGGATCGGTTGACCAAGTCCGCGCACTTCATTCCTTTTGTACTACTTACACTTCGGAGCGGTTAGCTGAGATTTATATTCGAGAGATTGTTCGTCTGCATGGTGTCCCAGTTTCCATCATTTCTGATAGAGGTACTCCGTTCACATCGCAGTTCTGGAGGGCCGTGCAGCGGGAGTTGATACTTAGGTTGAGTTGAGCACAACTTTCCACCATCATACGGATGGCTGTCTGAGCGCACTATTCTGATTTTGGAGGAGATGTTGTGCGCTTGCATTATTGACTTAGGGGGTTCATGAGACCAATTTCTACCGCTCGTGGAGTTTGCATATAACAACAATTATCATTCGAGTATTCAGATGGCTCCGTATGAGGCTTTATATGGGAGGAAGTGTAGATCTCCGGTTGGATAGTTTGATCCGGGTGAGGCTATGCTCTTGGGTACAAATTTGGTGCAGGATGCTTTAGATAAGGTGCAATTGATTTAGGAGCGACTTCGCACGGCGCAGTCTAGGCAGAAGAGCTATGCGGACATGAAGGTCCGTGATATATATTTTATGGCTGGGGAGAAGGTTTTGCTGAAGGTATCACCCATGAAGGGTGTTATGAGGTTTGGGAAGAGGGGCAAGTTGAGCCCCCGGTTCATTGGGTCATTTGAGGTGCTTCAGAGGATAGGGGAGGTGGATTATAAGCTTGATTTACCACCCAGTTTGTTGAGTGTGCATCCGATATTTCATGTTTCCATGCTTCAGAAATATGTTGGAAATCCGTCCTATGTATTGGACTTCAGCACGGTTCAGTTGGAGGGTGATATGACTTATGATGTGGAGCCGATGGCTATTTTGGATCGACAGGTTCGAAGGTTGAGGTCAAAGGTCATAGCTATGGTAAAGGTGCAGTGGAGAGGGAATCCTGTGGAGGAGGCCACCTGGGAGACCGAGTGGGAGATGCGTAGCAGATATCCACACCTATTTGAGACTCCAGGTATGTTTCTAGACTCGTTCGAGGACGAACGTTTATTTACGAGGAGAAGGATGTAACGACCTGACCGGTCGTTCCGAGAGTTGTAGCCTCGTTTACCCTATTTCTGCTTCTTTTTGTGTTATTCAACTTTATTTTGTTGCATCAGGTTGGTTGGTTCGGGTCTGGAGTGGTTTTAGAGTGGAATGAGACACTTAGTCTCTATTTTAGAAGGTTAAGTTGGAAAAGTGAACCGGATGTTGACTTATGGGCAAACAATCTCGGATTAGGATTTTTATGGTTTGGATAGCTCCATTAGGTGATTTTGGACTTAATAGCGTGTTCGGAATGTAATTTGGAGGTCCGTGGTAGAATTAGGCTTGAATTGACGAAATTAGGAATTTGGCAATTTTCGGTCGGCTGGGACAATTAGGTATCGGAGTTGGAATGGAATTCCAGAAGTTGGAATAGGTTCGTAGTGTCATTTATGACGTGTGTGCAAAATTTCAGGTCATTCAGAGATGATTTGATAGGTTTCGGCGTCGTTTGTGGAATTTGAAAGTTGAGAAGTTCTTAGGCTTGAATCCGAGGGTAATTTGGTGTTTTGATGTTGGTTTGAGTGATTCAAAGGTGTGACTAAGTTTGTATGATGTTGTGGGACTTAATGGTATGCTTGTTTGAGGTCCCGAGAGGGCCTCGAGTGAGTTTCGGGTTGTTAACAGATTGTTTTTGGACTTTGCAGAATGGCTGATAACTGCTGGTGTAACTTTCTGGTTTCCTCATACGCAATAGCGTGGGTAGGTCCGCGATCGCGTAGGCTTATTTGGAGTAGAGGCGAGCTTGTGCTATGCGATCGCAGATTTTGGAATGCAATCGCGTGCATTCGCATAGAAGTAATCAAGCTGTGAGGAGGTGAGGTGAATT
Source organism: Nicotiana paniculata (assembly GCA_005239505.1). Taxonomy (NCBI): domain Eukaryota; kingdom Viridiplantae; phylum Streptophyta; class Magnoliopsida; order Solanales; family Solanaceae; genus Nicotiana; species Nicotiana paniculata. Next base: position 26,402 of record ML330183.1, on the reverse strand, counting down.
GCTCTATGCGATCGCGTGAGTAAGGAGCGATCGCATAGGTTGGAGAAGTAGTGATCCGCGATCGCGTAGGGTTAATGTGTGGGCAGTTCATATTTTTGTTTCACGATCGCGAGGCAAATTCTGCGATCGAGATGAAGGTATACCTAGGCAGATTTAAAAGATTCAAAATGAGGGTTTCGAGTTTATATCATAAAATTGAAGTGGTAGCTCGGTAGAAGGCGATTTTTGGAGAGATTCTTGCGTGGGTGTTTGGGGTAAGTGATTTCTATCTAATTATGGTCAAATTTCACGATTCTGCCTTTATTTAATCCTTTAATTTGTGATTTGGGGTGGAATATTGGGGAAAATGAGGAAGAATTCTTGAGCTGGATTTTGGGGGTTTTGAATGGGATTGGAGAAAATTTAGTATGGTTAGACTCGTGAGTGAATGAGCTTTCTAATTTTATAATTTTTGTCGGATTCCGAGACGTGGGCCCGGGGGCCGGTTTTGAACCGAATTCGAGATTTTTGGTATAATGTGATAATTTTCATATGGAATTCATTCCTTTAGCGTATATTGATGATAATATAATGATTTTGGATAGATTCAGAGCGTTTGGAGGCCGAGTTGAAAGGCAAGGGCGTCGTGGAGTAGGAATTTTGGCTTGATCAAGGTAAGTAATGCTCCCAAACTTGGTTTTGAAGGTTCGAAACCCCAAGCTATGTGTCATGTGATTAGTATTGAGGTGACGCGCATGCCAAGTGGAGAGCGTGCACCGTGAGAATTGTGGCCTGGTTCATTCCATGGTACCGCTTTGTGATTCTTTCTTGCTCATATCCGTGTTTCTATCATGTGATTAAGTATATGTGTTGTTAACTCATGCTAGATATCTTGTTAGGGATTCCCGCCGATACTGTTGAGACCCGAGTGGTCGTTTCTTACTGTCATCTCATTTGTGTCATTGCTATTCTGTACTCATTTTCATGCATATCATATCATGTCTCAATCTCAGTTGTTATTAATTGGCACATCATTTCATTGTTTTGGGCTAGTTTCATGACATTGTGAGCCCGTGTGTGTGAGACTGGAGAGTGATGACTCAGTGAGGCGAAGAGCCTGATTATGAGTGACAATTATGGGATCAGGCTGCACGCTGCAGTGATTATGTTGATGATTGTGATAGCGCTTGGGCTGTAGGATCCCCTCTGGAGTCTGTAACACACCTCTAGTGTGCACAAATGATATTATTGAGGGATCAATTTCCCTGGACATGGATTTTCCCGAAGTATTGATACCCGAAGATGGATTTCTCTGCAGGGTTGGGTTACCCATTTTTCCACGGTACTGAGTGACTATATACTCAGCATCAAGTATGTTCCGGGATGGTTTCCCTTGGGTCGGATGGCCATATGTGGTACGAAGTGGTTGCGAACATGAGAGTGGGAGTACATGGTACATTTTCATGCATTATGTGCATTGACACTTAGAGATATGCAGAGCTTATTACTTTACATTATTCATATTTGTATTTACATTACTTCCTGAGCTGAATACCTGAATGGAGCATGTCAACTTTACTATACAATTTGGTTTTCGTTATCTGTTGAGGTTTAGTCTGTCTCTACCTATCAGTCCATTGTTTGGACTTGTCACTTACATAGTTGGTGTACTCATGTTATCCCCTGCACCTTGTGTGCAGGTTTAGGTATCTCAGGCCACGGTAGCGGCTGTTGACTATTCCAGTCGCGGACTTTCATCGGAGATAGTGAGGTAGCTGCCTAGCGATCGCAGTCCCGCCTTTCTCCTTCCTTATCTTCCTTTTAGTGTATTTTGGCTATTCTCAGACTATGATGTTTTGTTTTATTTCAGAATAGTTGTAGTATTGGCTCATGACATAGTGCACCCGATGTCAGGATTTTTATTTCCGCATTATGGTTTTGAGTTTATCTCTTTTATTCAAATTTCAATTTTAAAAGGCTTTTACCAAAATTTTAAATGAAAAATCAAATTGTTTGAGAGTGTTTCGGCTTGTCTAGTTCCACAATAGGTGCCATCACGACCGGGGTGGTTTTGGGTCGTGACATTCGATAACTGAATTCAACCACGCACGCGATCCAATACACATTATATGAAGCTGCTCAAGATCGAATGCCTCTGAATGGGACTTAATTTCTTAAAACGACCGGCCGGGTCATTACAAAAAACCTCCTCGAACTATACGATTAGGTCTATAAATAACCCTCGTTAGAAGTTTGGCCCATTACCAACCTTGTCATTACACTCTTGGGTCGGATACTCCCTTAATTTTAAACAATTGCCACAGTGGATAAGTTATCCACTCATAATTTAACATGTGAAATTTTAATTTACACCTAAATAATTTTAATTCACACCCAACCCGATTTAATTAGCCTACCCGTTACCCGACCCGTATAACTTAACCCCTTTCTTAAAAATACCGAATTACATCACTTATTAACTAGGGATAGCTCTTCTTCTCGATTTCAACAAGGAACTCATAAAGTTGCTACTAATTCCGGTGTAATTCGGGACGACCAAGTTAGGGTTAGTGTCCCGACCATCTTTCACCATTCAATTCCCAAAATATGAGCCAACGATCTTCGAGTTCATCATATGGTTTGAGGAGGAAATGTTGTTGTGGAGTTGCTGCTAGCCAATTCACTTTTTGGACTCCAAATAATGCCGACAGACGATTTAACGAGTGTTCAATGCCTAAGAAAAAATTTATAAGACTTGTTTGTAAATTTTTGCTTAGGTTATGATCGACAATTCTCAATAATTTTATTCTAACTATTCCTCAGGGATAGAAATGTAAGTTTTGGGAATAGGTAGATGATGAACTTTCTTTTAGAGTTATCAACAATTTAAAGAATAAAAATGAAGCTCTATACGTAAAAGGAATCTTATGCTGATGAAGGTTGTTGAGATTGAAAGCGTCTTAGCAGGGGATGTTGCATAAATTGAAGATTTTGAGGAAAATGATGTTTGTAAGGAGAAAATGGATAAGTGTTTATGAAAGAAAGTTGTCTGAAAAAATGGAATGTGATTGGTATGGTATGGTGTTGCTTCAGTTGGGTTCATGTGCGATTGGATGATGAAGTAGATATTCTTCTACCTTAAGATCAACCAAAGTTTAGGTGTAATTGACATATTTAAGTGATTATGTAACCTATGTTCGAACAAGATTTATGTATAATTGACATGGTTAAGGTTTAATTTATGTTTTTAAGTATTTGTATGTTACCAGTTGCAATGTTTTAGAAGATTATTTGCATTTGCAGATATGAGGGAATGAATAAACATTCCAATGTATGTTTGGATCATCTTTTGTATTTCCAGTGATTGTATATTTGGCCATGACTGCATTGGCGCCTTTGCACATATGCTTACGATCATTGTTTTTCCTCCGTTTTCAAACTCATCATTAGGTTTACTTATACGACTTCTGGTTTCTAAGATTAAAGCCCGTGCTTTTGCTTATGAACTTAATTTGTTGTTCTTAAGTAAGCTAATTTCATCTAAATCTGCTCTATAAATACATGAGAGACCAAAGTAAATAAGTGCTCTACTTAATTAGTATATAACAGTAAATAAAGAAACAAAGGTTTTACCGTTGTTGTGGCACATCTTGTCCTTGTATGTTGTTAACTCTAGCTATAATTGCTGACTCAAGAGTAACATAACAGGACGAGACATGGATTATCTCCGTATTCACCAATCTGCATGTTCTATTAAGAGGCCAAAGTTTGCAAAAAATCAACTTCCAAATTCCTATCTTAAAAGTAGTAACAGAAGACAATAGAGACAACTTTATTTCTTCGACATTCCTTTCTTAAAACTAGAAAAAAAAGAATTAAAGTCAAACAAAAGTAGACAGATTTGCAAAAAATAGACTTGAGTGCTCCACAACTTTGTACATAGTGTTGTTACCCAATTTTTCCCTCATATTTTCAAAATATATATATATATACACTTTCAAATAATACATATGCATCATCATTTGATTTATACAAGTATCTTTTATAATTTTCCCTAATTTTAAAGACTTTCTACTAATTTATTTATGTATTTTATTATATAAATATCTAATAATCACCTTCCAAATTATTTTTTATAATGATTTAATCACATAAATGTGTCATTTATATCAATATGAGGTTTTAAATATTTTCAGTGCATTTCTTATAATTGCATTTGCATTTTTGGCTAAATTGCATATTTTTGCAATAACAGCGCATACGCATACATAATTACATTATTTTTGCGACAAATTAACTTTTTATATTTGTTTATAATGTTAAGTAATTTTTTTAAATCATTTTAGGCACAAATTATATTTTGGTATTTATTTATTATTTTTATAAATATTCATTTGATTAAAATTGGGTATTTAAAATCTAGCCCTAAATTCCTCTTATTTTTTGGACCTAAAACTACCTAATACACCAGCCCAACGCCCTTACACTCGCCCAATTACCCTGGCCCAAGACCTATTAGCCCAACCCCACGCCCGTTTAAACCACCCGTCCTAGAACCCCTTTTAATCGTGGTCGTTGATATCTAAGATCAACGGTCTACGTTACACCCTCCTATAATTGATTCCGGAATATTTTCTTTCTAACCTACTTGCATCTGAATGATTTGTTTTTCATTTTTATGTGTTGATTTCCATCACTATATAAACCCTTTCCCCACTCCCTTTAGAGCAGCTTCGACACTTCTTTCTGAACTCAATACAGCCTTACTAGACCTAAAGTTATCCTGATTGTGCATTCTATACTCTGACTTTGGTCGGCTGGAAGCCAAGGCCATTCAGTTCTGAGATCTTGCCATATATTATAGACTTCTACTATTTTTGTGCATTTTTTCGCTTCACTGGTGAGTCACTTGACTTTTGCAATTTCATTCTTACATGTCTTTGATTGGCATATGTTATTACTACTAAATCCATGATTCAATATGTTTTGAGTGATGTTTAGGCACGGGTCTATCAAATCTGTATGTCTTAGTCTCCTTAACACTAATGTTACCAATTCTAAAGTTATCTGAACTTTCTTAAGGTTTATTCAGTTAGTGTTTTGATTCCTGAATGCCTATGAACATGTTTACTCACTTGTCCTGAATCCCTTTGGTGAATGCCTCACATTTGTGTTAGCCTGTGTTAAGACTCTCACACTAATTATAATCTGACTCTCTGCTATTGTGTCAACATGATCACTCGACCCCACACCTTCTAGTTTTTGCTTGCAATTTGGAATAGTTATCTCATCATGTTCGAATTACTGCTTTAACCTTTGATACAAACTGGATCATCTTTGGTTAGACCATTACAACAATGTTACCTGCTACTTTGACGAATAGTTTGTATAGATGTCATAATTTGTGACTGTAATTTCACCCCTCTGCTAGCATGGTGCCCTTCCCCTTCTATGATTATTTGGCTCATCACAATATTGTCTTGTTTTTCTTGATAATAACACTAGGTTATGTACTCAGCCTAATTCAGCCATGTTTTAACTTATTTCGCACCTATGATCTTGACAAATCTACAAACATGTTCTTTGCCAACTTTTCTTTAACATGTGATTGTTGTTGTGCTATAATGTGGAGCATGTTTATCATTTTCATAAAGCTTATTTTTCTCTAAGTTCTATGATTTGTTTAAGTATCTGCTTGTTAACTCAATTTGGTCATGTTTGTTTAAATCCCCAATTCCTGTTTTCTCAATTTTGGTCCTTTCTTTCCCTCTCACCTAAGCTCTTTTGAGTCTCATTCTTAGCCGGCTGCAATCCAAGGCTATCTAGGTTATGTACTTTGGCCTCCCTAGTGTGAGCACTGCTCAGGGTTCATCTGAAACCCTCATGAACTATGACACACTAGGATATGGTCCCTAATCCTTCCTCTGAAATGTCTTTGTTAACCACCCTAGTATGAGCACTGCCCGGGGTTCTTGAAGCCCTTGGTAACTCTGACACACTAGGGCCTTGGATCTATATGCTCAACTCCGTCTTGTGCTCACTGGGCGAATCACTCAATTCCTGGTTGCTTTATGTCTATGAGTATGTAACTTTGGGGTTGTTGTGAATTGTGAGAATGAAGGCCTGGCCTGTCCAGGTGTATTTTTGGCCTGCTGTTGGCTCCCTATAGCTATTCTACTCTGTAATTTATGATATTCATTCTAGGGTTGTAATAATTATTGTAATAATATTTTGGGATATTAGTGAAATTCAGAAAGGGATTTTTATATTATACTTGCATTAAATTGGATAGAAATCCTGCCTATAGGTTCAATAACACATTATTGTATGTTCCATTGTCGTGTCTTACAAATTATGCCTATAGATATTCCGTCATGTGCAATCATTATATGTTAGCAATCCTACCTATAGGTTAATCACTTGGTTCAATTGTGTTCTATTTCTGCTTGTTAGAAACCATGCCTATAGGGAAGTGTATGATTCAAATCATGCCTGTAGGTCTATTTTAGCTTTAATTGTAGAATGCATGTAGGTATGAACTCATCTAATTATCATCTTGCTCGTTTATTCAAGAGTTTTCAACACTGTGTCATTATCATCACTAGAAAACATGCCTATAGGACTAAATAAGTAATTCCAAATATTCTTCTATGATTACCACTATTCATTATTGCGTAGAACACCTAGACATCATGTCTATAGATTTAATCCCCTTATGCTTAAAATCAGTAGACAACTTATGTAGGCTTTTGAAAAGCGTATTAAAGAATGGCTTCTGTATATAAACTTCTTGCTCATTAATTCAGTATCACATAGAAATCCCGCCTATAGGTTTCTACAACCTTAACTGGTGCAAATCTGCAATTGTCAATGTTAATCAGTTTCGCTGTAGTTGTTGTCTAAGTGCGGAGGCTAACTTGAGCCCTTATTTGCTTATATGTGAAAGTCCAAAATATTTTGTATGTCGCCTAGTATTTTCCCTTTTGAGCAACCTGAGTTAAAGTCTAGAATCACCCTGAAATAGAGGTCCAAATGCCTCCTGGACCATAGGCATCGGACGGGTAGTGCACGCATAAAGTACGACTTAGAATTGACTAGTGCGCTTTAGTTAAACAACTTAAAGATAATAATCGGGTATCCGGAGATGATAGTTTGTGCCCGCTGAATAATATGAGTAACACCCCATCTTGAGGTAGTTATGAAGTATTATTTATGTTGCACGGGATAATCCTTTAGGCCAAAAAACTTAGGACCCCCCACAATTGTTAATCATTTTATTTTGTTTGTCCAAATTTCTTCTCTTCTCTTAGACTAATTCATATAATTCGAGTTCAGCCGGGACCCAATATTATGGACCTCGAGGATGCCTAACACCTTCTCCTCAAGGTAATTTGAGCCCTTACCCGATCCTTGGTGACGCAAATGGTTAATGTAGAGTTATCTGCAAATAGGTTTCCTAATGCACCTTAATCCGTTAGGTGGCGACTCTCTTTTTTAATACCCTTCCTTAAAAGAGTTGTCACATGTAGAAACCTGATTTCACGAGAAAAAGGGGCGCGACACATAGCCAAAAAAGATTTCATCAATACCATTTGAACAAGGCACATAATAGTTTTAGCACACTTAACTATCCGTTACTTAACCAACCCCAAAAAAGTTTAACTAACAACCAACCATTACTGTTTGTTTACTAACTAAATATAACTATTTTAATAACCAATCATAACAAAAATCATAGCAATTGACTTCAAAAAAAATCTTCACCATTAGGTGCAATTTTTCGTTTGCCCTTTATTGCCATCATCTTGGCATTTCTCTTTCTTGCCTGAAGTTGGACTTGACTTGATGAGATTGCAACTTTTCCCTTCCATGTAAGCTTAGTTGGAGAATAAGGAATATTGTAGGTGTCGGAGCCCCACTGTGATATCCAGTAAACTTAATTTTTCTTGCCCCAGTTGTAGGCCCTCTTAGGTTTCCCATCTCAATCCTTGACTATGTTTCTGAAACAACCATTGGCCTAAGTAGAGGCTCTTCTTCATTGTCAACTTCCGACACCATATGGTTCAAACTCTTGGGTGGCAGTAAATGGTCCAAAATCAGTTTGTGACTCTTGGTCACTCTCCACTGCATAAGACTCTTGAGTTTGACTGCAACTTGCAACTTTTCTTTTACTTGATTGAGAACTCTTTCCAGCAGACTTAGGCTGTTGAATTTTTTTCTAAAAATGAAGTCAATACATACTATAACTATTACTATTCTTCAATTAAACAAATATTAAGAAATGTAATACCTTGTAACAGCTCCTTTCATTGTGGTTTGGTGGATCAGATTCTTGAGTTTGATTGCAACTTGTTTCATTTCCTGAAGACTTAGGCTATTCAAAAAATGTAAGTTAAAGTCAATTAATAGTATCAATGCAACTAAACTACTACTGCTGAATAGTAATCCAGCATCAATACAATACAACTATCACTGAATAAGAAAAGTATTACCATGTAACAACCCCTTGTATTGTGATTTGGCTCACAACAGTTGCTACATGTCAACTTTGTCCCCTTCCTTGATTGACTCCACAACACTATTCTTTTTCTCGCCTCATCTGGCTCCCTATTTCCTTTAATTTGGGTCTGCTAACTTGCTTCACAATATCAGGAGGTAATATGGCATGTCAAGGTTCAACTTTCCAGAATTTCCGACCCCTAACAAGCTGAAGATTTTCCTTATATGTTAGCAAGTATGCCTCTTTACTATACCACTAATGGATTTCACCTACATGCTCTACCCTCTTATGAATTATTGCTTTTATTGAATGAGGGAAGGGAATGCCAAATAAATCCCATGACCTGCATGTGCATTTTCTTTGTTGCAGATTGACAGTGTGCCTATCAATTCCTTCAGACACTTATATCCCCAACCTCCATTGAATATGACTTTACACTCATGTGCTATGCCCCTCTAATCAATATATAGTTTCAAGCAAGCTGGACTATATTATGCATTCCAACTTCTCACCTTAGCCTCATTGTCTCCTAACAACACCATCACTTTCACTCTTATGCCCTCCAACATTTTGATAATTTGTTTTCTAGCCTCAAGAATTTATGCATTAAATGACTCAGTATAGTTGTTATCAACCATAATATTTTTACATTAAGTGTCAAGATAAGCCATGCACCATGCCCTTGGGGGATACATTAAGATATCCTTCGCAACATCTTCAGACAGATTCCCTAATTTTTTTCAATTGGTCTTTAAACTCCTCATCATATGAACTACATGCACACCACCATAACAACTTTCTCATTTCATCACTCCTTCCTTTTTTGTAACAATTAGCCTCAATATGTCTCACACAGTACCTGTGATTAGCCTCAGGAAGTATTGTGCTAAAGGCATCCAATAAGCCCTGTGAAGTGAATAAAAAATAAATAATGAAAGAAATATTAGACTATTAGTGCAAACCATCAGATACTTTAAGATACAGAATGAAGGAAAATTAGAATTATTTACCTTTTTCATATCTGATATAAATGTGATCCCAACACCAATTTTAAGCTCCAAAGACAACTTCAACAGCTCCATGAACTAACTCCATGTCCTGCTTGTTTCCTTGTCCACCACAACCCATGCTAGTGGGTAGAAATGATTCATAAAATCTTGGCCTAATGCCACCAACAACTGACCCTTGGCTCTACCCTTTAAGAATGTACCGTCTACTCCAATTAATGGTCTCAAACAATTTTTCCAGCCTTTCTTCAAAGCATTAAAGTATAAGTATATTCTTAGAAAATTTTCTCTTACCTTCTGCTAGGGCATCTTTGGAGATATATATAACTACAACACTCCCGCATTAGACAACATAATTTGTCGGCAATATGCCTCAAGTTTGTTGTAGTCATCTATAAAACTACCCTGCAGTTTCTGAAGAACCTTATTCTTAGCCCTTTTCAGTTTGGATCTAGTCACATTCAACTTCAAACCTTGTTCAAGCTCACCTCTCATATTTATTTTGGACCTTACTCTTAAAATACTAAGCTAATGTGTCATAATCAACTCTAGGATTCTTAAAGGCATCCTTACATGTGTGTTCATCCTTTCAAGTTTTAATCTTGAACCCACCAGTTCTCCCATATAAAGATGAGACACCTAGAGGGGCACCCTTCTTGACAACCATACCTGATTCCTTTTTTCACATTTAATTAACTCCAAAGCCTTTTTGTTAGCTAAAGCATAGAAATTCACAGCTTGTCTGCCTTCTTTCATGTCCTAAAATGACATACCTAGCTTCAACTCCTTATAGTTTTCCAACCTATCATCTACAACCCTCCCTACTTTCATTGCTAATACCCTCCATTTCATCATAATTATATTCCTCACAATCTGAATGTTCATATTCACCACCAGAACCAAGACTATGTTCACAGTCTGTACTAACCTCAACATCTACATGATATGTTCTTGTATGGTATATGATATGTGGAGCAAAAATAGTCAATTCACTCTCACCAACAACAAGGAAATATTGAGACCTTGAATTTATTACATAATAAGAAAAGAAGAACCCTGATACTCTCATCACCTTCTACCAAATAGTACTTACCCGAAGGTCCAACCACTAACAATTGTTTAACTTTGAAAAACCCTTATCTAGAGGTAAACTCATCACATATATCCTTATAACTCAATAAATCATGATAAAATGATATCCATAAGTGCACAAGTTCTTTACAGTATACTACTTTAGGTGAAAATATCCATTTACACTTATAATTGAACATAATATCAACCTCTGTAATCATCCTTCGAAAGCTAGGGAAAAAATAAAAAATAATAAAAACAGAGATGGGACCACATCAGAAAAGATACTATAAAGATAAAGGATGGAATAAAAAAATTCTAAAAGACAAATCTGATTTCGGGACAACCAAAGATCCATCAAATCCCCAACAAAATCATGAGAATACACAAAATCCAGCAACAAACAAACATATATAATGCTTATAAATAGACAAACATTAACTCCACCAAATGGCATATTAAAATGATTCTAATCCTAAAACCTTAACCCAATAGTTAAATGTAACAAAAAAGAAGCAAAGTAACTTACCTTGACTAGAAAAGTCAAAAATATGTTATAATTTCAGCAGAAACCTCCTTTGATATGCATTCCTTCGCACATGCAGAAGCCTTAGCGGAATTTGGGCGGACTAGACGAGAGAAAACAATGTAGTTTAATCGGTAAATGTTTTTTAATATTTTGGACTAAAATACGAGATAATGGGTTAAGTTATACGGGTTAAGTTATACGGGTCGAGTAACGGGTAGGCTAATTAAGTCGGGTTGGATGTGAATTAAAATATTTGAGTGTATATTAAAATTCCACATATCAAATTATGAGTGGATAACTTATTCACTGTGGCAGCCGTTTAAATTAAAGGGGTATCCGAGCCAAGAGTGTAACGGCAAAGTTGGTACTGGGCCAAACTTCTAACGAGGGTTATTTGTAGTCCTTATCGTATAGTTCGGGACGGTATTTGGACCTTTAGTTCAAAAAATTTGTTCCAAAATAACTCATACTCTTGGATTTCAAAATTAAATTTGTTAGTTATTTTCAATTACACCCTTAATATCAAAGAAATAATAGCTTTTTCTAGTACTGCTCAATTTTCGAATGGCATTCAATAACTTAACAAACTATATTTTATATTTTTTTAATAAACGTCAAAAAAAAGGTTAGAGCGACAATTAAAATGCGACGGAGAAACTAACATTTTCGGGGTGCTTCATAATAATGGGTAACAGCTAACAAGTGTCTTAATAGTTTGGGATAAAAAATGATGTCATGTGGGAATATTATTGTCTCATTGTTATTTTAATCTGACGAGGTTCCAGCTACTACCCGACAAGTTCCATTTTCATGCGTTAATTTTATTGGTGATTATTGAACTTTTGTGTTTGTTATCCAAAAGTTATTTTTTTTGTTACGTAAAAATTATTTAACTTTGTATTCATTACTCAAAAGTTATTATTCTTTCTTTTGTTACACAAAAATTATTTTACTTTACTCTAGTTATCATAAAAGTCACGTTTGCCAGATTTTATAATATTTTTACTTAAAAAGTCTATTATCCCCATGATAGTATATAAATTTTCATATTTATGTAATTCCTTCTATATTATACACTATATAATATAATTTATCTAGGTATTTTATTTATAACTAAAATAACTTAATATTATTTTATTTATTATTTTTATAATATATTCATATATTTAATTTTTCCATAACGTTAGTTTTTAAGATATATTGGTAGCGTTATTAAATTTCTCAGTAACTTTACTATGAACAAATCTCACGTCAACGTGCTTAACCACTTGTAACGACTGAACCAGTTGTTTTACCTTCTACAACCATGTTCCCCTAAATAAGACTCCCCATATGTGCTTTTACTGTTTTATGACTTGCGAGGATGGTTAGTTCGGGATTGGAAGGGTTCGGGTTGCAATCGGAACACTTGGTTCCTTAGTTTGGCTTTAAAAGACCAAGTTTAACTTCGGTCAACATTTTTAGGACACGACCTCGTAATCGGGATTTGACGGTTCAATAGGTTCGTATGATAACTTTGTACTTGGGCGTATGTTTGGGTCAGATTTTGGACAACCCGGGGGCGTTTTCGGTGCTTAACAGTGAAAGTTGACTAATTGAAGGTTTTAAAGTTATTCAAATTCGGTTTGGAGTATGCTTTGGAGTAATCGAGGTCCGTATGAAATTTCGAGCCTGGGAATAATTTCGTATGGTAAAAATTAAAAATAAAATCAGTTAAGAAAAAATTAAATGTACGAATATATTATAAAAATAATAAATAAAATAATATTAAATTATTTTAGTTATAAATAAAATACCTAGGTAAAAATATATTATATAGTATATAATATAGAAGGAATTACATAAATATGAAGATTTATATAATATCAAGGGAATAATAGACTTTTCGTGCGAAGTCTTTAATGAATACCGGGGAAAAGTAAAAATATTATAAACTCTGGCAAATTTGACTTTTGTGATAACTAGAGCAAAGTAAAATGATTTTTGTGTAACAAAAGAAAGAATAGTAACTTTTTAATAATGAACACAAAGTAAAATGATTTTCACGTAACCAAACAAAAAAAAAACGTCTAAGTAAAAACACAAAAATTCAATAACTATAGATAAAATTAACTCCATTTTCATTCTTCAATCTTACACTGAAATATTTAGGAGAAAGAACAATATTATTGTGTATATAGATTCAGATGCTAACCTGATGCGCATGTATATCCAATCAATTCTGATGTAATATCGATTTCTTCATTCCCTGAACGATGGAGCCACGAAGTATCACATGAATGATGGAACCACAAATTAAAGCATCAAAATTATCAAACTATTGGGGGTCGTATGGCTACGGAACTAGGATACTAATATAAGAAAATAAACTTATTGCATCGGTTATCTAGTAACGGTTATGGCAAGGGTTACAATAATCGCAATATATATTAAGACTGTACTAAAACTAAACCGTCGCAATAGTACTATAACTGTTGCCACATACCTATCTATGGAGACAGTTTGGTAAAATAACTCTGTGGAGACGGTTCTTTATTCTTTATAAAAAGGAGGATTTTATTTCCCTCCAATTATTGTAATTAAAAAATCATTCCAAATTTACTGAATATTAAATTTACTGCTGTTTGGGAGGAATTAAAGTAACAAATACCCTTCAAAACTCCATTGTTGAGGTCAACAAAATTCTAAAACTTAAATAGAGAAATTCAAAGTTGGGAGAGTTGGAGAAAATTGCTCTATATATATATGGAAAATTTACTTTTTTTTGGTTGATTTTCTGGTTGTTTGGCTCTTGTGTTCTAAAATGAGTGTTGAAAGGTAAGTTTGAGAAATATACTGTAGGTGTGTTTTCTCGTAGAACTGTTATATGTGGAAGGAAATATTATATTTTCTTATCTTAATGATTGATGTGACTGGAGAAGTGAAATGTAAGTTGATGTTAATCTTAATCTTTGTGTATGAAAATGTTATTCTTTTTCTCATAACAAATAATGAACAAGTTTTAGGTATGGATGTAGTTTTTGTCCTCTACTCAATTCTTGATTTATACTGTGATTAGTAGTGGCCTTAAAATTGGCCTTTTCTTTTTAACTTGGAGGAGCCGCTATCAATTTAGGTAACTTGACGTTGTCTACATGGATCTTATTTCTTATTCTTGAAAATTCTCATATGTTTTCCTTGATATATTTTGTGACTTGCTAGTTTAGCTATGTCAAATTATTGGAGAAAAGGTATATGTGCATAGGTTGTAATTCGTACTCTACAAATTATCTTACTTTGTTGGTAAAATATATGTGTAAATGTTGTAGTTTTTATATGGTACTTGTATTAAGTTGCTTATAAAAGGTGTATGAATTATTGTTGTTTGTATATAAAAATGAGGGTTTCTTTCCATGACACAAGCAATCTGAATTTTTTTAACAAATGCAGATGTAATAGTTTACCCTTGAAATTTGATAACAATTAAATTATTTTTATAAGTCGTTTTAAGGATATATGTGATTTCACCTAGCACAAATTGATAAATACGATATTTGATATTAATAATTGACTGAAAAATAAAGCAAACCAATATAAAATGTAATTTCGCCCTCGAGCTAGATCGCCCTTGAACCGGCTGAGAATATATTTAAGAAGTGTGGACTGAACAGAAGTGCAAGAGAGTTAAAGAGAGAAAATAGTATTGTATTATTTTTTTATGCGAGAGTTGGATGGATACAAATGATTCGAACCCCTCCTTATATAGTAGAGGAATTCTACTTAATGTACAATTCTAAATGCGGAAGGAAATCTCATGATTGGATGAATAACCGTTCCTAATTTGATTCGTGCCAAGATTTTCGCCATAATCCTCGACATGTCGCTGATATCCCGGCTTTCCGTTAGCAGACTATCTTCGGTCTTGCTCGATGTCTATCCCATTTGGTCTCGATCTTGATCAGTTCTTTGAATCCTGAGCTTGGTACCGCACCTTCATGTCTTGGTCTGATATAATACGGGGCCGATCTTCCCACCATCCTAGTCTCGGTTAATCAACAAAATCGGGTGAGCCTGGTTTGACCGTATACAGATAGTCCCCTCATTTTTTGGCGTGTAATGACAAGAAACGAATTGGATCTTCGAACTTCACCCCAATTTTCCATGACGTCAGCATCGTGACAAAAGCGACAGAGGTGACTAAAACGTCCCGTCGGTACAGTTCCCTGGGCATTTTAATGTGCATCAGTTAATGGTCACTGACTACTAGTTTTGAACCGTCGCCGTGAAACCCACCTTTTCCATTCTTTAAAACTTTACTTTCAATTTCTTCTATACTAATCTTCAAAATTATTTACATTCCTCAAGTTTTTTATCTTCAAGTCTTTAAGTTACACTGTTGATTCCTTCCTAAACACCAAATATTATTACCTTCATTCTTCTTTGGCCTCAAAACCAAATGGTGAAGACTTCAAAAAAAGTTCAACAGAAAGAAACTGCCTTCTCGTCTCGGTCGGTGGGCGTGAAAACAACGACGGAGCCGCACCCTGAGGAGTTCGTTCCCGGGGGATGTGTTATTAATTTTGACTTTAAGCTCGAGAAGACATCATCGGTCCCCGGTCAATGCGAACCGGTATCAAGATACATGTGCTCGATATCAAAAAACTTCCTTGAACAAGTGAAGAAGGGCTACAACTAGGGAAATAAAGAGGTCATGATACCGGCCCCAGAAGAAGCAATCACGACCTACGTGGAAGGGTTTTTGAGTGTTTACACTTACCATTTCACGTTAGGTCCCCTCGACCCGGTCATCATCGACTTCTGCAAAAAGTATCGAGTGACCCTTGGTCAAATTCACCCCTCCTTTTGGAGGATTGTATTACTGCTCTGTTTCTTTGTGAGCAAGGTCGATGGGCTTCCCTTCACCCTCGACCATATGATCAGATTGTACAACCCTCGACTTTATTGAGGCGGGTTAATAAAACACCAACGTCGGGTCACCAAAGCACTTATCTCAAGCATAGATGAATATAAAGATCGAGGTTGGATGGGCCGGTTCATCCGAGTAAAGACCACAGACCTTCCGGCTGAGAGCATGTTGTTTCTCAAGAGATGGAACATGAAATGTTAGTATGACTTTCGCTTTTAATTTTTGTTTGTTGTTCTCACTTCATCATTTCTTCTTATCAATGTTCTTTTTTGATGTAGCTGCTGCCTAGATGCCGGGTGCGGTTCCTAATGTCGAGATATGGGTTAGGAGCCTGTTCTCGACATCAACACATGTTTCACACGCATGGTGCGATTTATTGAAGGGCCGACGGGAGGCTAAAAATCATGGTAAGCCTCGTTCCTGTATTTGATGTTTTGGTTGTTATTAAAACGCCTTTCCGAGCTTACTCGGTTTCCCTTTCCTGTGGGTCTTGGGAAAGATGCAGCCATGAGCCCCCGTCCGGTGATGCAAAAATCTCTCTCCCTATCCCGAAGCCGGCAAAGGAGAGAAAGAGGAAAAGGACCTCCACTTCCGAGGGGCCAGAGCCTAAGAAGAGAGCAACTCGTAAGACTAAGGAGAATATCATCCCCCTGTACGTGGAGTCAGGTCAACTCCTAAGGGAGGCGGAGGAAGAAGAAGAAGAAGAAAAAGAGGATGATTCTGGTCTGATGGCTCGAGCACGAGCTAATACCAAGGGTAAAAAGGCCATCGGACCGGCAGAAGCTGGAAATATTCTTCCTTGATCTGACGGGGTCCAAGAAGGGGATTCAATTGGTGTCCCCTAGTCGACTAGAGCTGAAGATACCTCACCTTGGGGTGAGAAGGCGGCGGATGTGACTGTGGAGGTCAGGCTCGAGGCTACCTGAGATAGAGAGAAATCCCTAAGAGACCCACTTGGGGTAATGGAAATTGGAGAATCTCCATCGTTTCCTTCATTCTCCGAGGAAATGATTCGGGATTCTCGAGCCGTAAAGACTTCTCATGTAGAAGGAATCCACGGAGAGGAGGACCCTTTCCGTGGTTATTTCACTGGGGTCGATGTACTGCTTTCCTGAGTGACTTAGAGATACCGAGGAAGAGTTCGGGCGAAAATTCCTCGAGTTTCTGACTGACCAGCCAGCATTCGTCCCCTTGTGTCAATCCCGAGTGCAAGCGAACAATCATCATCTCGGTCCCGGAGGATGCCCGAGTTCTTTTCGCCCTCGTAAGGGTGGCTAGTTACCTTCGGAGTCTGGTCACGGAGGAAGACCAAGCTCTGGTGCACGAGGTGGGAGCACCATGTCTTTTTAATGAGGCCCAATAGGCATTGAATCGGGTAAGCCCCAACTCCTTTTGCCAATATCAGTTTCCATACTTGTGATTTTTCTTTCTTGCCTAATTATTTTTCTTCTATTTGTGTAGGCCTCGATGATTCATCATGAATCTTTCTTTAGGTCCCGAGGGGAACTGAGCCAATATGATGTTGAATTTCAAGGGCTTACTGAGGAGAAAAGCGCCCTCAAGCTTCTCGGTGAGAAAAAAGAAGAGGAAGCAAAGGGCCTCCGAGCTAAGCCAGCTGTGGCTCAGAAAGAAAAAAACGCCCTGGTCGAGCAGGTAATAAGGATCTTAGAAGGTTATGGCATCGATTCGGGAGTGACGACTAACAGTTCAATCCCAAAGGTCTAGCAGAAGCTCGAGATAATCGGGCAACTTCGTGAAGAAGTGGATGTGGTGAAGGCCAAAAACATAGCATGGAAGAAAAACATGGACCTTCTTGCCTCAGATAAGGATTCTGCTCGAGCTTGGCTATCCTCGACTGAAAGCCAACACCAAGGCATGAGAGAGAAGAACTTGGCACAAGCTAAAAAAAATCAAGAATTCCAGACTCGGTGTGGTTCAGCAATCTCCGATCGAGAGAAGCTGGTCAAGGAACTCGGCCAGATCTGAGGATGAGATGGCTAAGGCCGATGCTGAGGCAATTGTGGCCGTCTAACGGTCCGACGCCGAAGCCGCTCAATTGAGAAAATGAATTTGCCGATGTTTCTCATGTTCGAGTGTATTGGGTTGCCGAGCATGCCAAGTGCCAGTCTCAAAGGGAGACTCTCGAGGCGATCCATGCTCGTGGCTTCGATCTCACTGCCGATATCGAAAATGCAAAAGGGCTTGAAGTCGAAACCAAAGCATTGGCCTCTACTGGTGATGATGATTTCGGGAGAGCGAGTGGGTCCGATAGTGGAGAAGACCCCGAGGGTGAAGATGTTGCTCCTGGAGAAGATTAAGTACTTAGGATCTTGTATAGAATTCGGATCGGGGCGTTGCCCTTGTAAATAACTTTTGATATATATAAAGATCTTTTTTTCCCTTTCTGTCTTGTCTTGTGAAATTTCACTTCATTTCCACCTTATGAAATTTGTGCTTCATTTATGCCTTATGAAATTGTTATTCATAGGTTCGAGGTTTAGGCAATTCGACCGAAACCTAACTAGTATAGTTTCTGCAGTCGAGTGAGTGCTTGCTCGGACTCAAAGTAAAGTAACCCTTAGGTTTTATTTGAGCAAGGACGATCTATCGAACTCAAAGCAAAAAAAATAGCCCTTAGGCTTTTGTATTAGGCCGATATGGCCTTTGTATAAAGAATGTTTTTGGCTTTTTCTCCTTTTCGGCTTGAAAAGCTTTTATCATTTGTATTTGTAAAATTTGTTATGCCTTAGCATGAAATAAGGGATTATTTGAGAGTTCGAATAATTTTGTACTCATTAAAGTCTTCAAAGCTTGATATCATCGAAGCCATTTATAATTTTACCGAGGTTAGCCCTTTTAACCAGTTTATGAAAATATTTGAAAGCCTGTTTTGCTACGGAATTCGGACGTCTCCGAACCGTGTAATATCAGCCGTAGCCTTTTTTATTTGAGACTTGCCTCTTGGTATTATTTTCTCATCTCACTTCGAGCTTGCCCGAAGTGTCAGTCCCCGAGTGAGGTGACCGTGGCCTATAAAAATCGAGGGCTACCTTTAAGGTCTTATGATCTCGAAGTTTTAATAATTTGATCTCGTTTATTTTTTGGACGGTAGTCCTCGAGTGTGGGGTTAGTTGTTCGAACTTCAGTTATGATCGACCCTTAAGCCTGTTTATACAATAGATCAAGAGTATGAAATTGTAAATTAGAAAATTTTTCTTAATAGATGATTAGATCGTGTACATGTTTGATGCCAGGGCTCGAGCAACCAATACGGGCACGGTTCATTCGACTGTTTGACCCTTACAAAATTTACCTATCGAGACCCCGGTGTCAAGAAGTAATTTTCTTGCAACAAAGTTGACATTCGAGGGTAATGGCCCCCAGTATTCGAGGTTGATGTAAATAAGCCTCGGATACTGTTGAATTGTTCTAAGTTAGCACGATCAACGGTTGCCTCATTAAAAACCTCACCGAAAACCCATTTGGGAAAAAATTGGTCTAAGTGAAAGAGAGTGCAACGCGTGCTTTCAGCACTAAAGACTTCGTGTTGAAGAATCCATCGTCTTTCCTGATCGAACACCTGCAATGGTTAGTTTGAAATATAAATGAAAATGGAAGGTTCATATCTTAGCAGTAGTACTGCTTTAGGAGAGATACGTTCCAATTGTTCGGTAATTGTTCGTCGTTCATCGTGCCGAGCTTGTAGGATCCTTTACCGATGACGTCGAGGACTTGATACAATCCCTCCCAGTTTAGACCCAATTTTCCTTCATTCGGATTTCGAGTGTTGAGGGTGACTTTTCTTAGCACCAAATCCCCAATTTTAAGATGTCGAAGATTGGCTCTTCGATTGTAGTATCTTTCGATTCGCTATTTTTGTGCGGCCAATCGAATGAGGGCTTCTTCTTGTCTTTCGTCCAACAATTCTAGGATCGCATTCATGGCCTCATGATTTGATTCTTCTGTTGCATATCAGAACCTGAATCTAGGTTCCCCGACCTCGACCGGGATAAGAGGTTCTGCACCATAGACTAAAGAGAATAGTGTTTCCCCCATACTAGACTTTGATGTTGTGTGGTACACCCAAAGAACCTCGGCAAGTATCTCTCTCCACTTTCCTTTGTCGTCGGTTAGTTTCTTCTTAATTATGGATAATGGTTTTATTGGTCGATTCGGTTTGTCCGTTCTCACTGGGATGATAAGGTGTCGATAAAATTCTTTTGATCTTGTGATCTCGAGAAATTTAGTCACTTTTCCATCGATGAATTGCTTTCCATTATCACCCACAATCTCGGCAGGCATCCCGAATCAACATATAATATGGTCCCAAATGAAGTCTATGACTTCCTTTTCTCTGAATTTCTCGAAGGCCTGTGCTTCAACCCACTTAGAAAAATAGTCAGCCATAAATAAAATAAAGTGAGCTTTACCTGGGGCCGAGGGGAGAGGGCCGACAATGTACATTCCCCATTTCATTAACGGCCAAGGGGATAAGATCGAGTGGAGTTGTTCCCCGGGCTGGTGAATAATCGGTGCATACCTTTGATATTTGTCGCACTTTTGAACGAACTCTTTTGTATCCTTTTCCATATCGATCCAGTAGTACCCTGCTCTGATAACTCTTTGAACCAATGATTCGGCACCGGTCCCAAACATAGTCTATCTCCCGGTCCCAAACATATTGCCAATGGTCCATCAAACATCCTCCTAAATAGTGTTCCATCCTCGGACAAAGTGAAACGTACTGCCTTTGTGGATAGAGCTCTCGACTCCTCTGGATCTGATGGGAGCTTACCGTTCTGTAGGTATTCTATGTACTTGTTTCTCCAATCCCAGGTCAGACTTGTAGATTTTATTTTGGCGTGAACTTATTAGATCACTAATCTTGAGAGTTGTACGATAGTCCCCGAGTTAAGTTCATAATCTTCAACCGATTACTCTATGTTTGCAAGTGCGTCGGCCTTACTGTCCTGTTATTGAGATACATGTTGTAAGGTCCACTATTTAAACCAAAGTAAAGTTACCTATAGCTTATCCAAGTATCTCTGCATTCGGTCTTCTCGGACTTCGAAAGTCATATTGACTTGGTTTACCACGATGAGGGAATCACATTTGGCCTCGATGAATCTATGCTCCCAAGCTTTTAGCCAACTTGAGACCTGCAACCGTGGCCTCATACTCGGCCTCATTGTTAGTTAATTTTGAAGTCCTGATAGATTGACTAATAATATTACCAGTGGGTGGTTTTAGAATGATACCCAGCCCGGAACCCTTCGCGTTCCAAGCTCCATATGTGAAAAGGGTCCATACCTCTGATGATGTACCCGATTTTAATAATAGTTCTCTTTGCACCTTGGGTACGAGGGTTGGAATGAAGTAGGCCACAAAGTTTGCCAAGATTTGAGACTTGATGGACGTTCGAGGTCGATAATTGATATCGTACCCATGATCTCGACTGGCCATTTGGTCAATCAACTCGAAAGTTCGGGGTTGTGCAAAATATTATGAAGGGTATAGGTAGTACAACACATATTGGATGACATTAGACATACGGTTTTAAGTGTGGATATCTAGTTTCGGCCTCACATATGCTCCGACTAACATAATAAACAGATAATTGCGTACCTTGTCCTTCTCGAACTAGGACCCCACTCACCGCCATTTCCAAGACTTCCAAGTACAAGTAGAGTTGCTCGTCCTCTTTCGGGGTGTGAAGGAGCGGCGGGATCAATATGTATCATTTTAGTTTCTCTAGGGCATGTTAGCATTCCGGAGTCCATGCAAAGCTACTCTTCTTCTTAAGCAGTGAGAAAAATTGTTGGCTCCTATCTGAAGACATCGAAATAAATCGTCCTAGGGCGGCTATACGCCCCATTAACCTTTGTACGACCTTGACTTTATCTACGATCGTGATGTCCTCAATGGCTTTTATTTTATCGGGGTTGATCTCAATTCCCCGATTTGATACCATGAAGCCGAGGAACTTGCCCGAGCCGACCCCGAAAGCGCACTTCTCCAGGTTGAGCTTCATGTTGTACTTCTCAGTATATTGAAAGTCTCCCGCAAATGTTTCAGATGGTCTTCTGCTCGCAGGGACTTAACTAACATGTCATCAATATAAACTTCCATTGATTTTCCTATTTGTTCTTTGAACACCCGATTTACTACGCGTTGATAAGTTGCACCATCATTTTTTAGTTTGAACGACATAACGTTATAACAATAGATGCCATATTTGGTGATGAAAGAAGTCTTTTCCTGATCCTCCGTGTTCAAGTGTATTTGGTTGTACCCAGAGTAGGCATCGAGAAAGCTGAGAATCTCGTGGCTGGCTGTGGCATCGATCATATGATCGATATTCGACAAAGGAAAAGAATCCTTAGGGTATGCCTTGTTCAAGTCTTTAAAATCTACGCACATTCTAAGTTTATTTGCCTTCTTAGGGACTACCACTACGTTTTATAACCATTCCGGATATTTTACTTTCCGAATGGACCCTATTTTGAGAAGTTTGGTTACCTCGTCCTTGATGAATGTGTGCTTAGCCTCGGATTGGGGCATTTATTTTTGCTTTACTGGACGGAACTTCGGGTCCAGGCTTAGTCGATGGTAGTGATTTCTGGTAGGATCCCTGCCATGTCAAGATGGGACCAAGAAAAGCATTCCATGTTATCTAAAAGGAATTAAATGAGTTTTTTCCCTGAGCTCGGGGTTAACCCTGTGCCCAGGTATACCTTTCATTCAGGCAGATACTCGAGCAATATGACTTGTTCTAGCTCTTCGACCATTGATTTGGTGGCGTTAGAGTCATCGAGAATTATGAAAGATCGGGGGATCCAATAGTCATCGTCATCATCTGTCCTCTGTCTCTCCGATTGGGTCGAGGCTGGTGTCCGCGGTTGCTATTTTGCCTCCTGATTCCCATCGAATCTGATCCCTTTGCTGATGAGAGAGCTGATATCGGTATCACTGCATCGACCGTAAAAATCTCCTTGGCGGCAGGTTGTTCCCCGTACACCATTTTTACTCCCTTCGGTGTTAGGTACTTCAAAAATTGGTGAAGGGTCGACGGTATTGTCCTCATGTTATGGATCCAAGGCCTTCCGAGCAAGATGTTGTACCTCATGTGACCCTCGATCACATAGAACTTTGTTTCTTGGACGGTCCCGACTACGTTCACTGACAAGATAATTTCACCTTTGGTAGTTTCACTTGCCACGTTGAAGCCGTTCAGAACCTGAGCTGTAGGAACAATTTGATCATGTAGGCCGAGCTGCTCCACGACCCTCGATCGAACATTGTTGGAAGAGCTTCTTGGATCAATCAAAACACGTTTAACTTGAATTTTATTCAAAAGAACATATATAACCAGTGCGTCCTTGTGGGGTTGTGAGATCCCCTATGCATCCTCGTCATTGAAAGACAAAGTCTTTTCTGGCACATAGTCCCGAGTTCGATTTTCCCTTGCGATCGACACCTTGGTACGCTTTAATACAGGTGCATGTGGAATGTCGACCCCACCGACGATCATGTGAATCACATGTTGTGGTTCTTCCTGTTCGTTCTTCCTATTTGCATCCCTGTCTCTGAACTGGTTCTTAGCTCGGTTGCTCAAGAATTCTCGAAGATGGCCCTCGTTTAACAGACGAGCTAATTCCTCCCTTAGCTGTCTGGAATTCTCTGTTCTATGGCCATGGGTACCATGGTATTTGCATATTTGATTAGGATTTCTCTGGGCCAGATCGTTCTATAGAGATCGAGACCACATGGTATCTTTTATCTGCCCAATGGCCGATACAATAGCTGAAGCATCAACATTGAAGTTGTATTCTAATAGCTGAGGTGCTTCTGTGGGCTCGACATTTCTATCGAAGCCACTCTTACTCATGAACCCTCGGGAACTCTGTCCTTGATCATTTCTTCGATCACTTCAAATGGGGTTGAGTCCAGGACCGCTATTTCTCCGATCTCCACCATATGGTTGATAATGATCTCTGTTCAATCGTGGTTCTCTGTCGATGTCTCTTTGAATTCTGCCGACGGGCCTATTTGGATAAACGAAATCGGAAGGAGTTCCCAACTAATCCTCCTCGACCCTGATTTTTGACTGGTACCGATTATGCACATCGACCCAAGTCACTGTTGGATATTCGATTAAATTCTGTTTTAACTATCGTGAGTCCACTGAACTTCGTACATTCAATCCTTGAGTAAAATCCTGGACGGACCAGTCATCTGCGACCGGGGGTAGGTCCATACGTTCTATCTTGAATCGAGACACGAACTCTCTGAGCATTTAGTTGTCTTTCTGCTTCACTTTGAAGAGGTCTGACTTCCTAGTCTCGACCTTTATGGCTTCTGCGTGTGATTTGACGAAGGAATTTGTGAGCATGGCGAAGGAATCAATGGAATTAGGCGGAAAATTGTGGTACCATATCATTTCCCCCTTTGGTAAAATTTATCCAAACTTCTGCAGCAGAACGGATTCAATCTCATCGTCCTCCAAATCATTCCCTTTTATGGAGCATGTGTAAGAAGTGACATGCTCATTGGGGTCGGTGGTTCCATTATACTTGGGAATTTCTAGCATGTGGAATTTCTTTGGGATGAGTTTAGGAGCCGCGCTTGGGGGGAAGTCTTTTTCCCGAACTTCTTTGAATCCAAGCCCTTCATAATTGGTGGTGCCCCCAGAATCTGATCAACTCGGGAGTTATACTTTTCTACCTTTTTGTTACTTGTATCAATCATCTTCTCCCCTGATTGAATTTTCTTTGTGATCTCTTCGAGCATTTTCATAATGGTAGGATCAGTCCCCGATTCGTTCACATTTGACCACTCCGGTACTGGTTTGGCCCTGTGAACAACTTCCAGTGAGTGCTCGGGTTCAGCTCTACTCGGTGTGCGATTCTGATTTTGGAGTTGCGCTATGGAATCTTGTTGAGCCTGCAACATTTCAAATATTAATCGAAGGCTGATTCCCGCATCTTCGCCGCCCTATGTATCTTGATCGGCTGGTCGTGTGTCTCTATGGACGCTATTTTTGGGGTCGACGCCCAAATTCGCATTTAGGGCGACATGGGAACTAACATCGATGGGGTATGCAACTGATACTCCCTCGAGGCCAGCCTAAGGTACTTCGATCTGTGGGGAGGCTATATTGCCGTTTTTTCCATGAAACCCAAGGTCATTATAGGCGTGTGTGGGTACTATTTGAGTGTTCGACATGTTGATCCTGAAATCAAAAACACTTACGAGAACAAGCATAAAGCAGTGCGTGTTATGAGAATTAGTACAACAATCATTATTATCCTTGACCCCACGGTGGGCGCCAAAATGTTTACCCTTAAAATCTTATAACAATTAAATTTCTAAGTGGTTTTAAGGATATGTTATTTCACCTAGCACAAAATGATAAATACGATATTTGATATTAATAATTGACTGAAAAATAAAGCAAACAAATATAAAAATGCAATTTGGCCCTCGAACTAGATCGCCCTCGAATCGACTGAGAATATATTTAAGATATATGAACTGAGCTGAAGAGCAAGAGAGTTTAACAGAGAAAAGAGTATTGTATTGCTTTTTTATGCAAGATTTGGATGGATAGAAATGGTTAGAACCCCCTTTACATAGTAGAAGAATTCTACTTAATGTACAATTTTATTCGTGCCGAGATTTTCGCCACGATCCTCGATCGATCGCGGATATCTCGGCTTTCTGTTAGCAGGCTATCTTCGGTCTTGCTCGATGCCTATCCAGTTTGGTCTCGATCCTTACTGGTCTCGATCTTGATCGGTGAATTCAATCCCCAGCTTGGTACCACACCTTCATGTCTCGATCTGATATAATACGGTGCCGATCCTCGACCCACCATCCTGGTCTCGATTAATCAACAAAATCGGGTGGGCCCAGTTTTGATCGTATACAGTAATATAAACAACTTTTGCAGGAATTTACTTCAGAATACTTTACAACTTAAGTGATCAGATTATCATCATATTAGTAAGAACATGTTATAAAAAAGATGTATTTATAATGTATTTTTGTATCTTTTTTTAATTGATGCATATATTTTTAGATGGTTTGATCAATCATAAAATTTGGTAATTTTTGTAAAATCCTCCTACTGAAAGGTCCCTTTTAGATGCTTGTGGTCGAGTATATGTCACAAAATTACCAGTATATTTTCGAGTGTAAAAATGAAATTTAAAAGGTAAATTGATTCCTTTGCAATTCTATTACTTGAGTCTATGATTTTACAAAATAAAACATGATCTTTTCTCCCCCGTGTCATGAGCAGGTTAGGTGTGGTTGATCAATAATCAACTTTATAACCTTTCTGTTTTTCCTTTTCTAGTGGCTTCCAGTTTTGCATTAAATATTTATAACTAGTTTGGAAAAGTGGGG
>ML330182.1:0-28102 GCA_005239505.1 Nicotiana paniculata | reverse complement strand
CCTAAAGCATTCTACATGCAAAACTCAGAGGTAAAACTAAAACCTCAAAAAATGAAGCATGCAAAAGACTTAAAGAGTGAAACAGAAACTCAACAAAAGTCATACTAGCATTAATATATTAAAACGGCTAAGCAAAAATTAAGTATTAACTTATACTTAGCCGTATAGAATTTTTATATATACATTGAGGTGCCCCTAAGTTGTCATTTGGGGACTTTAAAGAAATCCAAATTTACCCCCGATGGGACTGCGGGTAACCACCAATTGAGACAAAGAAAAAAAAAGAGGGGTGAACCAACTAAACTTCTTCAGGAGGGGGGTTGACTTCACTGGCAGAAGGAGTGGGAGCAACTAAGGATAAAGAGGCATAAGCGGCTGGAGTCTCACCATCAGGTGAAGAAAGGTTATGACCTTGTTGAGACTTCTCCATGGCTTCCTTAGTTTTAGCTATTTCAGCACTAAGGTCGAAACCCTCTTGACTCATTTCCGTCAATGTGTCAAGGCGTGAATTCATATACGCCCAGCTCATATCAACAACATCCACCTCTTCAAGATCCTCATAATACCTTGCCCATACTAGAAGCTCAACTCTCAATCCGTCCTTTTCCGCTTCAGCAGCTTCATGGGCGGCCCTTAACGGTACAATTGACTCCTCCAGAGTTTGAGCTTTATCTAAAGCCTTACGAAGGTCCTCTTGAGTCTGAGTGAGTGAGGCACGGGACAACTGCTCAGCAAATGAGGACTCCAGAACAGTCTTGTCGTTATCAGCCTGACTGGAAGAAGCCTTCTCTACTGTCAGTTCTGCCGCCATGAGCCTCATGTGCCGCTTCAAGGTACTCTATTCCTCTTCTAAGGCATCCATGTCAATCCTTAGGCTATCGTACTGTGCTTTCCAATTATCAGCATCGGCCTGTAACTCTTTTGTCTCCTGATCCGTATTTGAGATCCTCTTCATGAGCTCTATGTCTATACGATTAATCTACAAGAAATAAAACCAATCAGATATGGTAAATTTCATGTACGAAAATGAAAGAGGAGAACCTGCATCATACCTTCAAAGAGGTATGCACAACTTCATTGGCCCATGTAAGAGCACTATGGCTGGCTAGCTTGGATTTCTCAGTGGGACCTATCAAAGGATTTAGCCACACTTCTGGCTCACCCATTTTCTTGAAAAGAGTCCCCTCAGCTGGAACCTCTATTACCACCTGCCGCATCTCTCTTCTAGAAGACCTTACTTCCCTAGCAGAAGGCATGGAAACAGGCAGAGATGAAGCAGAAATAGGCACGGGGGGTTGAGGAGCTGGAGAAGCCACGGGAAATGCAGCATGCACGGAGGGTTGAAGAGTTGAGGAAGCTACGGGCAAAGCAACAACAGAAGCCGTAATAGCCAAAGGAGCAGATGAGACAGCTTCTCTTAAAGAAGTAGCAAAGACAGCAGCCAAAGGGACATCGTCAAGAGCAAGGTCAAAACCTTCATGGAACAGGAAATCCACAGACTTATGAATGGGGGAATGTGAAGCATCTTCAAGGGTAGAAGGCTCAACCACAGACACGGAGGTCAAGGTCAAGGGTGTAAACTCATCATCTAAAACCACCCGCATTCTCCGTGGCCTATGTACTAAAGCACTTTCTTCTTCTTCTACGGAACGAGACTCGCTAATCTTCCTCTTCGAGGAAAATGAACTAACAATAATTTCTTGGGCCTGAGCCAAAGACATCTTCGGGATAGATGAAGCAGACACCCCATCTGCAGAGAACCCTATCAAAAGGGAAAAATTTAAGTGACAAAGAAAGAAGAGACTCGAGTAAGGAAAGAAGCAAGAACAAAAGCTTCACTTACCGTGGGTCTTTACATGCCAACCATACCTCCCAGCGAGGTACTTCCAAGATATCCCTTCTAAAGGAGAAACGGACAACAATTTTTCTACCCAATAACGGATACCGGAGACATTCTCAAAAGTATCCATGATTGCTGAGAGAAGAAGAAACAGATACGGTGTTAATAAAACATCTCAAGTCAGAACGAGGAAAAGTAAATAGATGTGAGCTAAAGCATACTCACGTGCGCGATTCCACTTCTCAGGGAAGGGAATATTTTCTTCACCCACTAAACCAACAGTGGGTACAACAACATACTGGAGGTACCAACCTCTATCCTTATCATCTCCAGGGGTTACCAACACTCTTTTGCTCCTAGCAGTCAGAGTAAAAACCCCTTCACGATACAAGGTAGGAGAGTAGAAATGAATAAGATGGTGAAAGTAAAAGGAACCGAAGCTAAATAAGCTAAACTCCTAAGACATGCGACAACTCACCACACAAGCGGACCAACTTGTCTTAAGCAGATATTGAAAAAAGGCAGAATTCAATTATGACTGGGTCAATGAGAGGTCTAAACCCTAGAGTAAAAGGGTAAGTATAAACAAAAGAATATCTCGTCTTGTAAGACGTTATTCTTTGATTACTATTCGGAATGTAGACAGGGAAATCAGGTCTTCAAAAATGCTCCCTACGAAAAAAGGAAATCTGACCCTCAGTTATAAGGGTTGGATACCTTTCGACACTTTCAAGGGAAGAAGATTGATCTACAAGAACTTGATTATCTCTAGCAAAGACAAACTCAGCAGGAACAATTTCATCAACTCCAGGTTCACGAAGGCGTTCACCTCTACCTCTAGACAAAGACCGAGAAACCCTAAACCTCAGAGAAACTAGAGATGTAGTGGAAGGAGAGGGAACTATCCGAGAAGAAGAGGAGCCCCTAGAAGGAGTGGATCCTAGACTTCTAAGTCTACCACCCCTCCGACTCCTAATCGGAGCAGAAGATGGCATTAAAATTTCAATATCTATTACTCCCTAAGGTTGATTTGAAGAAGACATATTTACAAAGGTAAGAAGAAAGTTCTTTACAAAAGACAAAGTTAGAAAGTGTTTCATGGAAGCAAAGAAAAAAAGAAAGGTATTTATACTTGAGGACAACCGTCAAACATGGAAAAAAAGAAAAATAATGATGAAAAGTCATAATTGAAGATGTCACTTCGGGACTGACACAGCCGCAAAAAGCCCTAAAAGGTGCCGAGCAAATGCCAAACCAATCCGAAAAGGCCATGTGGTATGAGTATTAAATGGAAGTGACAAAACGACGCCTATGGTGCAGAGAAGGATACAATGTTTCGAGGAAAAGCGGCGGCAAAATATTCCCTCCATAAATGAATATCCACTTACCAAATATTAATCGATAAATATATGGTAAGTGGGGGGACTATCTGTATTGGTAAAAAAGAGTTTCACACGTAAGCCAACTTTTGACAACTTAGCCAGTTACGTGGACACATGAGAACGCGACAGCTAGATGTGATTCTTTGAAGAGGTACAAAACAAAGAGGAACGATTCAATAAACCTTCGAGCTTATCAGCCTCGGGAAACTCAACTTGATCAAAATAGGGAAGAGGCACGGTCAGAATGAATCTAGACAAAACGTTATGTAACCGTACCCAAATTACCGTTATCCTTTGTAATGCCTCATTAATGTCATAATTAGTCATTAATGAGCAACCATATCAAGAGATGTACATTATATCAAGGAATCTCCTATATAAGGGAGGGGAATACAGCTTGTAAAGACATCTGATTCTCGAATACAATCTACTTTACTTTTCTATATTTCTACAATATTGTCTATTATTCATTTTTCTCTATTTCCTTGATTATCAGTAACCCGTGTTCATCCTAGAAATAGCTTTAGACAAAGGATCAATTCTTTGGTTAAACAATATTACTGTCTCATTTTGTGATTATTTGATTTCATATACTCAGTCATGTTATAGCATATAACTTCATACCTCGGTCTCAGTATTGTTAATTATATGCATACTTATCATTGTTTCGGGCGGATGGAGGCATCTGTGATCCATGTGAGTGAGACTGGAGAGTAATGACTGAGTGAGGCCGAGAGCCTGTTATTGAGACAATTATGAGATTGAACTGAATATCGCACCGATACTAAATCATGCCTTCGTTGGCTTGATATATCGCTTGGGCCACTAGGGCCCCTCCGGAGTCTTTACACCCCCAGTGAGCGCATTGATGTTGAGGGATGGATTTTCCCTGGGCATGGATCGTGTCCGAAGTGGATGTTATGTGAGGGATGGATCATCCCTGGGCATGGATCTTGTCCGAGTGTTGTATTCCGGAGATGGACTTTCTCTGTGGGGCTGGATTGGCCTTTTTCCTCAGTACTGAGTGACTACAGTCACCAATGATTATGTACATTCCGGGATGGACTTCTCTTCGGTCCTGAGAGCCATATACGGTACTGAGTGGACTATTGTGTGAGGGTTGTGAACACTATGTGCATATCCACACTGGTTTCATACATATATTTTACGATGGCATGTAGAGTATACTGGCATAATTGGCATATTTACTCATTCTGATAAACTGTTAACATGTCTAATTTCTGTATGCTGTTTATTGTAAATCCTGAGGTTTTGTCCGTCACTACCTCTCAGCCCATAGTTTAGGTTCGTTACTTCTGAGTTGGTGTACTCACGTTACCCCCTGCACCTTGTGTGCAGATCCAGGTACACTGGGACCCGGTAGTGGATATTGATCAGCTGTCAGAGTTTTCATTGGAGTTGTCGAGGTAGCAGCTGACGATCGCAACCTCATTTTCTCTTCCTTATTCCACCTGTTGCACTTATTGTGAGACTATGTTGTCTATTTCTTCATTTCTTTATTTTATGATATATCAGTCATGACTGAGTGACACCGGATCTGGGGTTGGAAATTTTGATTTTTGTTTCAAATAATGTTTTTAAACTTCAGACTCTTAGTATTATCAATAATTTCGTTTAAAAGTGTGTTTTTACTGGAAATTGAATTTAGCTTGGATAAAAGGGGCGGCTTGCCTGGTTCCACGACAGGCACCATCATGACTCCGAAATCAGGTCATGACAAATTGGTATCAAAGCCCTAGGTTAAGTAGGTCTCACTAGACATGAGCATGTTTAGTAGAGTCTTGCGGATCGGTACAGAGACGTCTGTATTTATCTTCGAGAGGCTACAGAACCCTTAGGAAAAATCCCACATTATTGAATTCTGTCGTGCGACTTTGTTAAATTCTGGAACTAAACTCCTGTTGTTTTCATTCTCTCACAGATGGTGAGGAATCGTGCTACCGATCGTGGTGATCAGACACCAGCAGGACTAGCTGGAGGTCGAGGCCGTGGTCGAGGTTGTGGCAGAGGGAGGGGTGCAGCCCACTCAGCAGCCGGGCAGTACCTGTGGACCCTCCCACATAGGGTCTCCAATACCTAGTTGGTTTTACTTAGGACATAGGGTATCCACCCCCTAGTCTACATTCACTCCGAGTACAACATTCCTGACTTTTCATCGCTTTCAATAATAAAGTAGTATAGATTTTATTACCATAACTCACGAAATTTTCCTAGCGAAAATCGAGGTAGAAAATTTCGTTCGTTTGTTTTTGATTTTGCGCAGATTACAATTTAGGACAACAATTTGAGACGACCAAAAGAAGACGTCTCAATTCAGAATAAAAGAAAAGAAAATAGTTGAACCCCAAAGTACAGAAGCAAAAAAGATGTGGACTGCTCAAGACAAGATTGAAGTCACAAGCTATGCATGCCGTCTTGATCCGAAAAAACTGAAGATTGAACAAGCACCTACAACTAACAAGCATCAAGATTCAAATCAGAGTCTGTGCGAAGAAACAACAAAGACTCAAGATCAAGCTTCAAAAGACTCATAGATAGAAATCTTGTAACCCGTATCTGAAAGGCTTAGATAGTCTTTTTCATTTTTGATTTTGGTGTAATAAGGAGCTCATCAAGCAGTAAGCGGTAGCAACAACAATTAAAGCACAGCTTCCCGGTAGTCCCAGCTACCAAAACTTCCAGAACTACACTGATCTGATTCCTTTATAGCCAAGGATATGTAGGCAACCTCTGAAGCAACGTTCGGTCAAACTTTTTTCAAAATGCTTTCAAATGGAATACCAAACGGGCAAAAATTGCTCATAATTGCTCACTTTATCTTTGCCCGAAAACTCTTCATGTTCTCGAGCAAAGAGGGCAGTTGTGAGCACCCAATTTTTGTCCCGCATGAAAATTACTCCTAAAAATAATCAAAAATAATTTTAATGAATTTTAGGAATTTTTATTTATTTATTTGCATTTCATGCATGTTTAATATTTTAAAATCATAAAAAATCATAAAAAATATTCGAATCTTGATTTCATAGCATTTTAGATTTTAAACTACATTGTTAGGATTTAATTACATCTTCTAAAAAATCAAAATTGCATTCGTAGGTTAATTGATTAGTTAGTTGCATTAGTCCATCATTAGGTAAAATAAATAAATAGGCTAGCCAAAAAATGGGATTTAAATTAAGAATTTGAGTCTAAATGATTAATTGCGCGAAGCCTAGTAAAGAAGAAAAATGGTGGCTTTTTAAAAGATTGAACTTGAACTTGGGCCAATTTTCTGGGCCCAACACTTACCCATCAGTCCAATTCCCACGCCCCAACCCAAATTCCCTCAACCCGCCTGCCCGACCCTTTTTTCCCTCACATATTAAAACACACTTAGACCTAGACCTAATTAGGGAGACCCTTCCCCCTTCAGCCAAAAAAAAGGACCCATCACCGTTCTTTCCCCTTCCCCTTTTTCTTCATCTTCTCCATTCCTGCTACTCATTCACTGAAAAAACAGACAAAGTTAGACCCCTTAAGATAAAAAAAAAACAAGAGAAAACACAATCAGATTTGTCCACCCCCATTCTTGGAACCTAGAGTTGCTGCTCCAATTCACTCCCTTCATGGAAGCTCTCATCTCTTTCATTCTCTTAGAGAATGAGCCGACACAACCTTTCTGAGCTAAAGAACTCCAGACGCCCCTCCTCCTTCTCTCTCTCATCTCGCTCATCTACACACATCCCCCCCCTTCAAAAGCAAGTCGAAAACAAATTTCAAAAATTTTGAATTCAAAAAGTTAGATCTGAAAACGAAACTTTAAAAATTAAAGTTTGTCCCAAGATCTGTTACTCCATAGCCCTCAAAAGAAAATGAAATGAGTGAAAAGAAGATCTCAAAGACGATGTCTATCTTTGATGATTTAGCTATATAACTCTTGGATTTTTCAAGTTGAATCAAACTCTTATGGGGTTGGTTACTGTTGTTGCCTGTTGACTGTAGCGGATCTCCATCAGTTTCTCCGTTTCAACTTTTATTTGGTTTATGATTTCCTTCTAACACCAAGTAAGTTCCATGCTTTCTCTGTATTTGCCTATGCGAATTAATAAATGAAATCTGATTTTATTTTGTCATATGACATGCTATTTGGATGAATTAAGCATGTTCATTCTATGATTTTGTATTGTTGACCTTTGATTATCTGTTAGTTTGTTGTTTAGTAATAAAGTTACTAATGTTAAATTTCCATACGTAAACTGAATTGTTATTAATGGAATCGGAAACTTGTTCCCACACTAATCAATTAAGTAATTGTTTTAATTTTGAATCAAATTAGAAATGAATATGTTGTTTGATATTGCGATCTAGTTTGTGAGTAACCGTATGTTTGATCCTGAAGACTGCGATAATTATTGCTTTCACTGATTTTTGGCCCTTCCCGTATTGCTTTTAGTTTGTTCGAAAATGCCATGAGTTTGTTTTGAGTATTTCACTTTTGAATACATCCTTTTGTCAATTTAAAGCATATGTTACTTAAGTGTTATTTTGTCATCAATTCCATTCTGTTCATGGTTTCCTTCGTGTGATGTACTGTTGGTAAATTGATGTTCATTCGTTAGTAGTTAGGATCCTAGTGCTGGCATTACTGTTCCTGATTATCATAGTAATTAATGGATTTCAAAGTTTGAAGTTGTCACGGCCTTGAAATATAATGAAGGCTACATATATAATAGAAAAAAAATGACCAAAAATCACAATTTCTTCTTAAGTCAGTGGGTGCTGTTAGTTAAAGGTGAGGTTCAACTATTCCATACAACGTGACCTTCAATAATCGCAAACTTAGTCCTTAAACAAACATATACTTTGTAGTCCAAAAATACCTCTTAAGGTTAACATTGCAAATGAGTTAGGAAAAGATAAATAACTTATGAACAATAATAGTTTGCTTCAAATAAGTAATTAAATCATCATGACCATAGTCATGATTACGTAATCTACACTCGTGTTGGAAACTCATGCTACCCGACTACAACTTCAAACTATAATTAAAATCACATGTTCTAAATTGCAGGTGCATTTCATGTGGCGTGTTTACAACGTATCAAAAAATGACAAGTGCACGCCATCGTTACTTGTTTTAGAATAATCCATAAATATTAAAAGCGGCTAAAAAATTAAAAAGACTAAAATGCACAATAGGTTTAAAATATGTAAATAATGAGATAATTAGGCTAAATATTAATAGTTAAGCGACCGTGCTAGAACCACGGAATTCGGAAATGCCTAACACCTTCTCCCGGATTAACAGAATTCCTTACCCGAATTTCTGATTCGCAGTCATTTTTAAACAGAGTAAAAAATTCCTCGATTTGGAATTCTAAATAAATAAACGGTATCCCGGAACACCTTAAAAATCCTGGTGGCGACTCTAAAAATCAATAAAAAATCTCAAAATCGATTATGTCACTTTAATTGAAAAAACTCCCTTATCCCACTCATATCGGTGAAAAAGGAGGTGTGTCAGGGACTACGAGGCTGTCCTCGAGAGCTCCCCTATCGTGTATTTACATTTGGGACTACGAGGCGGTACATCGGGAGTTCCCATGTTGTTTATTTCTATTTGTTGTGCAGCTACCGTTTTGAAATTTATCATTGTTAAAGTCTCAGTCATTTCATTATGTTATTATATCTTCTGCCCTGTCTCTTTTTTGATTCCAGTAGGGCCCTGATCTGACCTCGTCACTACTCTATCGAGGTTAGGCTTGGCAATTACTGGGTACCGTTGTGGTATACTCATGCTACGCTTCTGCACATCATTTTGTACAGATCCAGGTTCTTCCTACCAGGCCAGATACCAGTGAGATAGTCTGTACGTGGATACTTCAAGGTACATCTGCCAGCGTCCGCAGACCTCGGAGTCCCCCTCTATCCTTATTATGTTGTTTTCTCTTATTATCTTTAGACTTTGGTGTATAGAGACACTTAGTATTTCTCTTAGACACTTGTGACTTATTTCTACCAAGTTTTGGGAGTTGTAATTATTTAAATTGCAAATCTTATTTATTTCAGCTATTAAGGATTGCGTTTCAAATTTATATTCATTATTCCGCAAATTGTTAGGCTTACCTAGTTTTAAAGAATAGGTTCCATTACGACATCTTATGGAGAGTGAATTCGGTCGTGACATTTTCTATTTGTATCTATTCTTGAATATGTTAGTCTTGGTGTAAAGCAAAAGCATCAAATTAGTTTTAGTCCTAATAGTAATATTTATGGGTGGTCATTCAACTTTCTTTCATTATGCAAAAGTCATTTTTTTTCTTTTTGTTATGTAAAAATTATTCAGCTTTGTTGTTCATTATTGAAAAGTCACTTTTCTTTCTTTTGTTACACAAAAATTATTTTACTTGCTCTATTTATCATAAAAGTCACATTAGCGAGATTTTATAATACTTTTACTTGAAAAGTCTATTATGCCCTTGACATTATAAATCCTCTCATTTATGTAACACCTCCTATATTATATACTATATAATATATTTTTACCTAGGTATTTAATTATAATTAAAATAATTTTATATTACTTTATTTATTATTTTTATAATATATCATACATTTAATTTTTTCATGGCACTCAGTTTGTTTAATCATATTCAAACATGAACATAGTATAAATATAAAAATACTAAAAAATATTTATTTTTTTATTATTTATTTGAAACAATAAAAATAGATTTTTTTAAAAAATGATAGTAGTTTTTTTATAGTTAATAAGAATCTTAGAAAAAGTTTCAAAGGAATTCGTGTTTAATATTAAGTTTTTTAAAGCTTTATCTGTTAATATTATTTATTTGAAAGTGTTAATTTGATGTGTCATTGTAAATGTAAGTATTTTATTTATTAGATTAATGAGTATGGCTTGGCTGAGAAATCAGTGAGCTTTTATTTTATAATTTTTATTAAAAATATTTTATTAAGCATGGTTAAGAACTTGGACTTAAGATTTGTTCACGGTAATGTTACGACAAATTTAATAATGCTACTAATATACCTTGAAAATTAATGTTAAGAAAAAATGAAATGTACAAACATATTATAAAAATAATAAATAAAATATATTAAGTTATTTTTATTATAAGCAAAATATCTGGGTAAAAGTATATTATATGCATATAGTATAGAAGGTGTTGCATAAATGGAAGAATTTATAATGTCAAGAGCATAATAGACTTTTCAGGTGAAAGATTTGTAAAATCTAGTCAAAGTGACTAATGTGATAATTAGAGCATAGTAAAATGATTTTTGTATAACAAAAGAAAGAAAAGTAACTTTTACGTAATGAACATAAAATTGAATGAGTCTTATGTAAAAAAAGAAGAAAAAAAAGACTTTTGAGTAATGAACAAAGTTGAATAATCACCCATTAAATTTACTCTAGTCCTAAATGTATATATATGTGTTAATCTTTATCACATTAATTTCAGTTTTAGGCACATACTACTAGAACATTGAGCATTTTCTTGTTCTTTAGAGATACTATTAGGTGTAAACTTGAGATTCCTATCCTTCATGTTTAGTTTTTTATTACGCTTCTCATTTAGGGAACAATGATGTTTCTATGATGCAAAACTATTATGCTTGGCTGTTTAATAAATATTTGTTGCCTTCAATAGAAAAAGCACACTGTTACTCTCAATTCTCATTTTGCTCTCTATCTCTCCACTATTTTACTTTTATCAACAAAACTATTCATTTATATTTTTACATGTGTATCTATAGAATTTCACCACAAAATTTATACTTATATGATTTCTAAAAAGTTTATACTTACTGATATGGGGTACATGTGCAACGCGCGTGCTCAGGTCTAGTAAAACATAATAACACAAAGAAATACAGAACATACATTAAAAGTTCAAGAAATTAAAAATAGCTAAAGTAAGCAAAATATCTAGCTTATATTTAAAAGTATAAACAATGCAATAGTGTTGAAGTTACTATGAGATATAAATCAATTTTAAAAAAATTAACAATCATAATTTCTTACAAAATATTATCAAACAACATATTTTACATCGTTCTAAAAGTAAATACTATATAAATTTCATCAGTAATCTAATTTAATATATTACTCCTTAAAAATTCATGAATAAACAGAAAATTACTTTTAAATAGCAAAATAATAAATGTCTGATAATTTTGAGAGGCATATAACTAAGATATGAAGATCTAGCATGTAATATAAATTTTGGCTATCTATTTTCAAGAAATGTTCAAATAATATTCACTCGCGCACTGTTCTCAAATTAGTAAATATGCCATACTATAGTTCGTTATTTGAATTATGCACAATCTTCATAATCCTATAGATGAATAGAACTTTAAGCATTTATTTGTTAAAGAATTTTAAGAATCGATGATACTAATTAGTGAATTCGACACATGATTTGCATAGGAACTATTAG
This sequence comes from Nicotiana paniculata, assembly GCA_005239505.1. Taxonomy (NCBI): domain Eukaryota; kingdom Viridiplantae; phylum Streptophyta; class Magnoliopsida; order Solanales; family Solanaceae; genus Nicotiana; species Nicotiana paniculata. The sequence goes on along the minus strand of ML330182.1, from coordinate 16,415 downwards.
GCGAGCTTCGGACACTGAACGTTAGGTGTTTTAGTTAGGTGCACAGTCGGACGCTTGGGGACGTAAGCCTCGGAAAACTAAGCCCTACACATTATTTTCTTTTCTTTTCGTCTTAATATTTGTTAAGTTTACTTTCATTGTGCTAAAAGGTCTGGTCTCCTTTACGAAAGATTGACAAAAATCGATAGATATTGCTCGTAAAATTGAATAGGCATGACATCAGATTAGACAAGAATCAGTATAAACATCAATTACTCAATCATATAAGCATCAACATCAAACTAGTTGGACTATGCTATATCAATACTCTGCATCTGTTCCACACTACTCAGGTTTATTTTAACTGTGTCAGCAGACTAAAGGCCTTATAACTGCCAGGTTACACAGTTAAGTAAAAAAACAAATACTATAAAAAAAGTTTCTACCATTCATTGAGAATTCGCCACATCTTTGTAACTCTCATGAATATTAGACTGTTAGTATGTTCCAACATTGTACCAAAGTATTGTCAGCTATACAAGTTCTGAGGCTGTAGACTCAAACGTTGAACTCAAAAAGGAGAATTTGAGAAGGCTTTTGCTGCAGGTAGCTCCAAAATGGTCAATGACGATCCTTCTGATCGCGAAGGGGAACATACGTAAGGCTTTGGTGGTATTTGCAAGGCCTCCAAACTATTCTCTAACATATCAATTACCTTACCTATGGCTGGCCTCTGTGAGGGGTCAGTTTGAATGCACCACAAGCCCGCTAGTATCATTTTCTTTGCAATCAGTTCTTCGTCGTTGGTCATCATGTCTCGTATATTTAGGTCTTCATCTAGCACAATGCGGCGATAAGCCAACATGGGAAGTATATTTCACTATTATGGCTTCTTTCAGCACCGTAGCTCCTTCTTCCTCCAACCATTTCAAGAACCATCAATCCGTAGCTATAAACATCAGATTTGTGTGATACTCCTCCGAAATTTCTACAGAACACCTCTGGAGCAATATAACCAATGGTTCCTCGAGCTTCTAATGTGGACATTATGCTCTCTTTTCGAGTCCATAATTTTGCTAAACCGAAATCAGATATCTTGGGGCAAAAGTCCTCGTCAAGAAGAATGTTGTGAGGCTTTATGTCGAAATGCAAAATTCGTGAGTTGCATCCTCTATGCAAATACTCCAGTCCTCGAGCTATCCCTAGTGCAATTTTGTACAGCATTTCCCATTCCTGTCTATAGTCTTCTCTGTAAATGTGTTTATCAAGAGATCCATTCGGCATAAATTCATAAATAAGTGCTTTTTCCCGACGATTCAAACAAAATCCTTAGAGTTACAACGTTGACATGAGAAGTTTGACTAATGCTTGCAACTTCGTTGATGAAATCTTCTCCATTCCCCTCGGTCGCTTTTAAGATCGTCACAGCAACGGGATGGCCGTTAAGGTTACCTTTGTAGACCCCTCCATAACCCCCTTCTCCAAGTTTCTCTTTAAATGAACTTGTCATTTTCCTAATGTCTGAATAGCTATATGCCATTGGGGCTAAAGATCCATACTGCTGCAGGTTGGTTTCGACATTCTGATCTTCTGTTTTCGTTAATGAAACACAGGGGTCACATGATTTCCTGAATCGAAAGCAGCACATCAAGCAGCATGTTACAGCTATTGCTGTCCCAACCGCGGATAATGCTATATAAACAGACAAAAGAAGAAAAGATTGTATTTTAGGCCACCGATGATCACATAAACTATTCGTTCCGTCCGTGTTGTTTGACTTGGACTTGTAAAAAAAGTTAGACATTCAGTACATACCAAAAGTATCCTTAGAACTCATGGTATTAAATATGTCATGACATTTTTATAACATAATTAACAAAAAATGTCAAGTTTAAAATTATAAAGTTTCCAAATATAAAAAAGGTTACATATCAAAAATAAAAGAATGTCATATAAAAGAGGAAGGAGAACTATTTAAGCTGTTAGTCTAATGAAATTATGAAAAATAACACGGTACCTATTGAGAGCTTCAAAGGTAAGATTCGACCAACAAAAGTTGTCATTAATTAAGAAGATTAAATACAAGGGTTATAAGTTTATTCTATACCACCATCCCCAAGAGAAGTTTAATAAAAAAGATAGCGTACCTTTGGATGTACAGTGATCAAACTTTATGGTAGAATCTTTGCAGAAGCACAAGAAATCTTTAGTTGAATTGTTGAAACCACAAAGCCCGTCTGAGGCCTCACACTTAGCGCACTCTGATGCGCTCCGCCAATCCAGCACGAACCCATCACTCAACGCCGCACCAAGCCCTCTAGTCCACCCCACGTCCAACTCCGTCGCAACCACCTTATCCTCACAAATTCCATACCAATTTAAATCTTTGGGTTCATTATGCCCAACATAAAAGTACGACTTTTTTTCACCTGATGTTAAGCAACCTACAGGAATAGAGGCCGGAAGTGAACTTGTACAATTATAATAGAAGGTAAGGTGTGTATCATGTTTGGAGTATTCTAAGGGCAAGTCTTCGAGAGTAAGGTTGTGACGTGCTCTAGCGCATGTCGAATTATCAGTAGTGTCCCTATCGACCAGAATAAGGGAGTGGTTCGTGTAATCTATACCTTTGACAAAGAAAGTATTATGAGAAAGGTAAAGAATAGTTGTATTGGTACTCTGACAGCAGTGTATGCCAAGTCCTGGATAACCACAGTATTGATTAGAGGTGGAGTTGTAGTTATCAAGGCTCCAGAAAGGATATGAAATATTAAGTCCATTATTATTGCAGGAAAACGAAGGGTAAACATATGCAACTGAGGTACTGAAAAGAGAAAGAAGGACAGAGACCACGAACGAGGAGAGTGAATATCGACTTTGAAACATCATCGGAGAATGTATGAGCAGGTGCAAACTGATTGTGGTATATATATACATGCAGTAATATATAAAGCGCAGGGAGCATTTCTTGGGTTTTACTTTTTCTCTGCTACAGTTTATAGTCCAACAAGATCAGTCTCAGAAAAGAACAAAAACGACTTGATTTGATTTTCATTGAAATCATCAAACAAAGATACTCTCCAGAATTATGTATCGGAAAGTAGAGAGAGAGAGAATACAACTATAAGACCAGAGACTACGAGACTTTGAATACAACGCGCGCAAGAAAATTATGGTGATCTACCTAGCGTGGGGGAAGGGGCAGACTTGCTAAAACTACAGCTGAAAAGCAAAAGTTGAATCTGGTTCAAGGGGAATAAGAGCGCTTGAAAACATTAACAAGACATAATGCTTTCTTTTTGTTCAACCAATTTCATTAAAAGTTTATTTTTCCTCGAGACTAAAACAAACAGTATATTATTTTAAAACACTAGGAACACTGAAGAATATCAAATGATACAAAATTCTTGCAGGACAGTTGAAGAATATGGTTTCGTCAGAAAAACACTGTAATTGAATAAGAAAACCTTGCATAGATAGTCGTAATAAATTTTAATAAGGCCGAATACTTGTTGTCGATACTGTGTTAAAATAAACTGTTAGAAGAAACAGAAAATCTGTAAATGATATGAAATATTTCAAGTCCACAATTTCCATGTGCGTCCTTAAGGAATTTTAACCCCCTCACAAGTTGTCAAGGTAATGGATTAAATCCTCCCAGGATGAAACGGAATAAACCTTCCTGCAACAGTGGCAATACAACTTGCAGGATACCAACGAACTCAAAGAACGGAGCAAAATCACACTTACGAATTTGAGAGAGAGATTGCGAAGTAGAATAATAATTAATTAAATAACTTTTGTCCAAAAAATAATCTTATCGATCGATTGCCAAATCCAAATCAAAATCCAAAGCCGAAGTCGAAGCCGAAGCCGAGCCGAGCGACGACGACGGCACGATGGTTCATTCTCTTCAACTCTTTTTAAGAGCTCTAAGAAGTGATTATATATTTATACACACAAATGTAGCTGTCTTTCACCAATGTGGTACAAAGTTCATGACAAAACTCACTTGATTCAAATTTTCATTTCCCTCCATTTTATTTCCCACCATTTTTCAATTCACACTCCTTGTCTTTAAAGCCCAATGGCTTTAAAGTTCAACAATCCCCCACATGAATGGGAATGACTATAACAAGAATGATCATAGGTGAAAACTATGTGATTTGCAAGTAAGGATTAATTGCATCTGGATAAGTAGGTTTCCCTTTGAACTTTCCGTAGTGAACATATGTCGGATATACTCGGTCAATCGGTAGTTTTGATATCCTTGAACCGTCGAACTTTAGTGTATACCTAGACAACCATATGTCACACAACCAACCCTTAACCGTCTTTTGGTTCTCATTGTTGTGTTCGTTTCAGCCATGAACACCGCCTGGTATCATAAGTACGTAGAGAATTAGCCTTACAAAATTCTCATTGAAGCGGCTTCCACTTCACACTTACATAAGTGATTCCTAAACGTGTAATCCTCTAGATTGACACCACATCAACCGTAGGTAATCATTAAAGAATGTATAAAGTTCTATCCTTGTTACTGAACATTGTCTTCATCACGAGAAGGGACCAAAGATTTTACTTTGACAATGTTGAACCGGTCAATCACAACTTTGTTTGAGCTCCTTGAACCTAGATCTCGGAATATCCAAAATTCTAGGTAGAGTTACCGCCATGATGACTTGTCCTCGGCCATAGTCCCATTCCCTTAGATGATTTCTCAACTCCCTCTCTAGTTAAGCCTTTTGTAAGCGGATCCGCCACATTATCCTTTGATCTTACATAATCAATAGTGATTAATTCCACTAGAGAGTAGTTGTCTAACGATTTTATGTCTTCGTCGTATATGACGAGACTTTTCGTTATACATAATTCTTCCTGCTGTCCTATTGCAGCCTCACTATCACAATGTATGCATATAGGAGCCAAAGGTTTTGGCCAGAACGGAATGTCTTCTAAGAAATTTTGAAGCCATTCAGCTTCTTCGCCGGCCTTATCCAAAGCTATAAACTCTTATTTCATTGTAGAGCGAGCGATGCACGTCTGTTTGGAAGACTTCCCNATATCCCAGAACTCGTTTCATTGCCAACCAGTGATGTTTGTTGGGATTTCTTGTGAATCGACTAAGTTTACTTATTGCACAAGCTATATCAGGATGTGTACAGTTCATGATATACATTAAGCTTCCCAACACACAAGCATAATCCAATTGAGACGTGCTTTCACCTTTATTCTTTAGAAGATAATGGTTTATGTAAATTGGAGTTTTTGCACTTCTAAATTCCAAGTATTTGAATTTTTCAAGTACCATTTTCACGTAATGTGATTGGGACAAAGCCAGACCCTGAGGAGTCCTCTGGATTTTAATTCCTAGAATTACATCGGCCACTCCTAAGTCTTTCATATCAAACTTACTAGCAAGCATTTGCTTAGTAGCTTGAATGTCGGCAATGTCTTTGCTCATTATTAGCATATCATCAACATATAAGCAAACAATGACTATATGATTTGGAATGTTCTTAATATAAACACATTTATCACATTCATTAATCTTAAAGCCATTTGAAAACATTGTTTGGTCAAATTTCGCATGTNTCTTTTCTTTTCCCGGAACCACAAATCCTTCAGGTTGGTTCATGTAAATTTCTTCCTCCAGATCACCATATAAGAAGGCTGTTTTTACATTCATTTGATGGATTTGAAGACCATACAAGGCGGCTAATGCTATTAGCATCCGAATGGATGTAATTCTTGTTACCAGAGAGTATGTGTCAAAATAATCAAGACCTTCTCGCTTTCTAAATTCTGTGACAACAAGTCTTGCCTTGTATTTGTCAATAGTACCATCGTCTTTAATTTTCTTCTTGAAAGCCATTTAGAACCCAAAGTTTTGTTACCTGGAGGAAGATCAACCAATTCCCAAGTGTGGTTGCTCAATATGGATTCTATTTCACTATTGACAGCCTCTTTCCAATATTGTGCTTTCGAGGAAGACATTGCTTCCTTGAAGGTTCGAGGCTCATTTTCTAGCAGGAAAGTCCGAAAATCTGGACCGAATGAAGTAAATGTCCTTTGACGTTTACTTCTTCTCGGATTTTCCTCATTAGGCATACCATCTGTTGTTTCCTCCCGATGTCGTTTTGACTTTTGGTAGGAAAATTCATTTTCCTTTTTATACGGATAAATAGTTTCAAAGAATTCAACATTATCTAATTCTATTACCGTATTAACGTGGATCTCAGGATTTTATGATTTATGAACCAAAAAACAATATTCCTTGGTATTGGTTACATATCCAATAAATACACAATCAACCATTTTTGATCCTATCTTCACCCTTTTAGGCTTAGGAACCTGTACTTTAGCTAAACACCCCCACACTTTGAAATATTTCAAGCTGGGTTTCCTTTTTTTCCATTTTTCGTACGGGATGGACTGTGTTTTACTGTGGGGTACACAGTTGATTATTCAGTTTGCTGTAAGTATAGCTTCCCCCCACAAGTTCTGTGGTAAACCAGAACTTATCAACAAGGCATTCATCATCTCCTTTAATGTTTGATTCTTTCTTTCCGCAATTCCGTTAGATTGAGGAGAGTGCGGGGCAGTTGTCTGGTGAATAATGCCATTTTTCAAACATATTTGTTCCAAAGAAGATACATATTCGCCACCCCTATCACTTCTTATCATTTTGATCTTTTTGTTAAGTTGTGTTTCAACTTCATTATTGTATTGCTTGAATGTTTCAATTGCTTCATCTTTACTACTAAGTAGGTAAACATAGCAATATCTCGTACTATCGTCAATAAAAGTGATGAAGTATTTTTTTTCCCATTGCGAGATGGTGTAGACTTCATGTCGCAAATATCTGTATGAACTAAATCTAAAGGACTTGAATTCCTTTCGACAGACTTATATGGATTCTTAACATATNACAAACACACACTTAAATCCATTTTTGAAAAGAAGTGCTGTAGATACTAAATTCTTGCGAATTTCTGGAACATGGAGAACTTGATTTAAATTCACAATTTTTTCGGATGTCATCTTCAATGCAATCTTATCAACTCCCTCAATTTTGGCCGTAGATGAATTTTCCATGAAAAGAGTTTGGTCGGGTCCTGAGGGAGCATAAGATGAAAATAGTTCCTTGTTTGCACAAGTATGGCGGGTGGCTCCAGAATCAATCCATCACTCTCTCGGCTTTCCTACGAAGTTGCATTCAGACAACATGGCACACAAGTCCTCCATTTCTACCACATTTGCTTGATTCTTCTTCTTTTGTGACTCTTTCTTTGGAGCACGACAATCTATGGCCTTATGCCAGGGCTTTCCACGGTTGTGACAACTACCTTTGAAATTTTTCTTGTTCGGGTAATTCTTTGGTCCAGATGCCTTCTTTCTTTTCCTTTTATTTTCCGGTGCTTCCTTAACAATGTTAGCTCCCATTATTTCCGAGTTGCCACGTGACTTCTTTTCAACATTTTTGCTGTCTTCTTCTATCCTTAGACGAACAATTAGATCCTCAAGTGTCATCTCTTTGCGCTTGTGCTTCAAGTAGTTCTTAAAGTCCTTCCATAAAGGAGGTAACTTTTCAATGAAGGCAGCAACTTGAAACGCCTCATTTATGACCATACCTTCAGCAACAAATTTATAATTAATAACACTATCAATATTATTAATAAAATTATTGACTCGGGTCATACCTTCAGCAAGGAGGTCATGCACGATGACTTGTAATTCTTGGACTTGAGTGATGACCGACCTGGTGTCAATCATTTTAAACTCCAAAAATTTTGCAGCAACGAACTTCTTAAGTCCAGCATCCTCGGTCTTGTACTTTTTCTCAAGAGCGTTCCATAACTCTTTTGAAGTTTCTATGACACTATAAACATTATACAAGCCATCCTCCAAACATCTTAATATGTAGTTGCTGCATAAGAAATCAGAGTGTTTCCATGCTTCAATAACCACAAATCGTTCAGCCTCAGGAGTATCTTCTCCAATGACTGGAACATCCTCCTTGATGTATCGTTGCAGGCTTAGCGTAGTTAGATAGAAAAACATCNTTGCAGGCTTAGTGTAGTTAGATAGAATAGCATCTTCATCTGCCAACGTTTGAAGTCTGTACCGGAAAATTTCCCGGGATTTTCTGCCGGTACCATCGTATGTGCTGGTCTTGACGAAGAAACAACACTCGATGAAGCACCCGTTCCAGCAGCATTTCCATTAATTTGGTTTTCATTCGTCATGTTTCTGTAGATTTGGAAACAAACAGAACTTCGTTAAATCAGTGAAGTTTTGATATCTTCAAACTGAGTACCAAACCAAACACACAACACGTAACGATGGTGAAGTTTTTATATACTCAAAGCCGTACGTTTATTATTCCGGTAAAGTTTTGATATACTTTAAACCGGACAAAATAGTTATTGGAGTAGAAAGCACAAAGGCTTTAGTCTCCAAACCAGTATACAAAATATAGATAACAGTTCAATATAAATTTCAACACAGTAACGTTTAATAAAATTCCTTAAGCTTGTTGTCGTTACTGTATTAAAACAAAATGTTAGAAAAAACAGAAAATTTGTAAATGATATGAAATATTCCGAGTCCACAATTTCCTTGTGCTTCCTTAAGAAATTTTAACCCCCTCACAAGTTGCCAAGGTAATGGATTAAATCCTCCCAAGATGAAACGGAATAAACCTTCCTGCAACAGTGGCAATACAACTTGCAGGATACCAACGAACGGAGAAAAATCACACTTACGAATTTGAGAGAGAGATTGCGAAGTAGAATGCAGTATTTTTCAGAAGAAAATTCTGGATTTTTAGTGATCGAAAAGGAAGCCATGCCTCGAAATTTATAGGCAGTGTGATATCTGTTCAGGAAGAGGTGTCTGTTCAGAAAGGAAAGGCAGCGTTTGGATTATACGTTTTATTTTATTCCATTAATGAACTGACTGGAATTTAATTAATTCTTAAATAATTAATTTAATAACATTTGTCCAAAAAATAATTTTATCGATCGATCATTTGACAAATCCAAATCCAAAGCCAAAGCCGAAGCCGAGTCGAGCGACGATGACGACGCGAGGGTTCATTCTCTTCAACTCCTTTTAAGAGCTCTAAGAAGTGATTCTATATTTATACACACAAGTGTAGTTGTCTTTCACCAATGTGGTACAAAGTTCATGACAAAACTCACTTGATTCAAATTTTTATTTCCCTCCATTTTATTTTCCACCATTTTCCAATTCACACTCCTTGTATTTAAAGCCCAATGTCTTTAAAGTCCAACAATACATCCCATAAACTTGTCCGGATATATAATATTGTTTACCTTTAAAATGGTACAGTTGAATTTATACGTGGTTTCTAGACAAGTGAATTAACTTGATTCTGAAATAGATAAATAATCAAAGAATTATGCAATACTTAGCCTTAAGATATAGACAAAACTGTAGAAGCAACAATTCCGAGAATGAGGTTTCCGGACCTAACAACAAAGAAATCAAAAAATAAGAAGATAAGATTGTACAGAGCTTTGTATAGAATGTAGCGTAAGTTTGCCAGAAAAAGAATTCCGGTGAAGCTCCATATCAGAACCTGCAACACCGTTCACGTTCATCTCCATTGCCTCTGAAATTCCATTTCAATTGCAAAATCTGCAACATCGTTGTGTTATCCATGTTCTATATAGCCCGAATCCTCCCCTTTGAGCAATTGCGTCCGGTTCGGCAGTTTGAGGTCAGGAGTAGCTTCACACAGTGTATTATGACTTGCATGCATTATCATTTCGGGTTTTTGAGAGGTTCATAAAGGATATTTAGGAGTGACTCTCGTTTGAGAAGCTCGAAGTTGATGGAATTGACCAAGATTTAACTTTTGAGTATTTGACCTCGGATTGGAGTTTTGACAGTTCTGGTAGGTTCGGATGGTGGTTTTGGACTTTGGCGCATGCCCAGAAATTTCATTTGGATGCTTCTAAAAGGTTTTGGCATCATTTGCGGAAGTTGGCAATTTAAAGATTTAGAATTTTCCTAGGTTTGACTATAGTTTGACTTTAAGGCTATCGGGTTCGAATTTTAGTTTTGGAACTTGGAATAGGTCAGTTTCTTCATTTGGAACTTGCCTGAAAAATTTGGTGTCATTTGGAGTTGATTTGATATGGTTCGGACGCTCGGTTGCGATTCTAGAAGTTCTTGAAATTCATTTTGATTTTCATGTGTTTTGGCGTCCGATTCGTGATTTTAGAGGTTATTTTGAAGTTTTGATCGCTCGAGCAAGCTCGTGTTATGTTCTTGGACTTGTGAGGATGTTTGGTTTATATCTCCGAGGGCTATGAATTTTGTACGCGTTTCGGAGTGTTGGAAGAAGGTTCAGCTTTGCTGGTGTCTCTGTTCTCTCATTTGCGAGGTTTTCATCGCATTTGCGATATCCTCATTTGCGAGATCATTCTCGAATTTGAGACAATGGGCTGGGGCAGGGGAGTTTGCATTTGCGAACTATTTCATTGCATTTGTGATTAAGCAGCTCCGTATTTGCGACACATATAGTCGCTTTTGCAAACACTCTGAGCTCGCATTTGCGAGCCTAGTGTCGCATTTGCGAATTTGACAGATTTGGTCAGCCTTATCTTTTGCGATATCTTTGTAGCATTTGCGATTTGGATGTCGCAAATGCGAAATCTGAGGCTGGTATTAAGACTTCCATTTTGGGACTTACCTTCATTTTATCATGTTTTGAACCCTAGCCTCGATGTGAGGCGATTTTGTGGAAGGATTTTCATACCAAATCATTGGGTAGGTAGCTCTAATCAATTTTCAATTGTATTTTGTGATTATACATTAGATGTAACACCAAATTCATGAAAATCTAAAGGAAAATTTGGGGAAAATTATAAAATCTTTCAAAATGAAAAATGGTGATTTGAAGGACGAATTGATGTCGAAAATTGATAATTTTGGTATGGTTGAACTCGTATTGGAATGGGTATTTGGGTTTTGTAAATTTCACCGAATTCCAAGGTGCGGGCCCTGGGGGTTGACTTTTGTTGACTTTTTGTAAATTGTATAAGGATCATAACTTTGTTAATTAAAATTATTTTCTCTTGCATTGTTTAATGTATTTAAGTCGTCTTCGGCTAGATTGAGTCGAGCGGAGGTGAATTTATAAAGGAAAAGCTAATTTGAGTATTGATTTGGCCGAATTGAGGTAAGTGTCTTGCCTAACTTTGTGTGTGGGAAACTACCCCTTAGGAATTGAGTAAATTGTGCTATCTTGTTATGTGAAAGTCGTCTACGCTAGGTGACGAGTGGGTACACGGTCTATATGTCGTATTCTAGTTTAGATTGTCCAGTGTCTTCCCATGCCTTTAATTAAATTGTCATAACATGTGGTATCTCGTTGTTAGTCTACTCTTACATGCTATATTTGACGTTGTTAGCGCCTACTGTATTTCTTACTCGTTATTTGGCCTTATATGCCTTAGTTGAAGTTATTGCCTTCCTTATTGTCTTGTTACCTCTTAATTGTTGAGTTTCTTCTATATCTTTGTGCTTATCTGCTACCTTTCCTAATTGTTGTGGTTGCATACTTAGTTATCATGTACCTTACCTGCCCTGTCATTTTGTAAAGTCTGTTGTATTCCTTCGGGTTTTACGTGGTTCCTTTGTTATTGTGTGCTGATACCCTTAATTATAGAAATTCTTGTAAATGGAGTTATTGAATTGTTGATATTGATTTAAATTATTGTAAAGGGGATCAGGTTGCACGTCGCAACAGGTGAAATAAGGAAGGTGGTGACATAAGGGAGGATATTTATATTGTTATATTGTTATTGTACGGTGGGATCGGGTTGGACGCCGCAACAGGTGAAATAAAGGTGTACTATTATTGTAAAATAAGGGTGAATTATGATATTGATATTATTTGGTGGGATCAGGTTACACGCCGCAATATACTTTGTTTATTGTCATGATATTGATATTGTACGTTGGGATCGGGTTGCGCGCCGCAACAGGTAAAATAAGGGTGAATTGATATGGTGAAATAATGGTGAATTTTGATATTGATATTATATGGTGGGATCGGGTTGCGCACCGCAACATATTTTGTGTTTATATTCTCTGTTTGTTACATTGGCTTCGGTTTATTCGTACGAGACTCTGAGAATTTGTATTTTTGGTTCTTCACTATTTTTTTGAGGATCAAATTATTGTCATTGACTTATCGCCTTACCTCATGTCCTGTGTTCTTTTTCTAATACTATAATTCTTGTAAATTGATTTTCGAGGTGAATTTACTACGTTGAGTCATTACCCCCTTGTCCAGCTGAGTGTGTCAGTAATATAGTAATTTATAAATAAAAAAATTAATATCATGCTGCCTTGTGTGACTTTTAAGTTAAAACTCGCTGTATATTTCGGTATTTACCATTTTTAATTGTTGTCATGTTTTAGTTCAATGGATTTCTCAACTTAATCTTCTTAACTTGTTTGAGGTTTTATTTACTTAAAAATGGATTGTTATTATTTTTAATTTAATAAATTCAGTATTAAATTTGATAGCTTATCTGATGTTGTATTTCATTGGAAAATGTTATTTTCTTCACCCAAATAATTTCTAAAATAAATTCATCTTTCTCATTGATTTCCTACTTGGTCTAGAAACTGTAATTTTATTTCATGATATATATATATATAAAATCTCTTGAACATCTTAATTAGCATTTGACACGGATATTATGTATCGAGTAGCATGTGAATTTTTCCGTGCAAAGTGAAATAGAAAGATGTGGGCACAAGATGCCATGTGCGTTAAAAGTTTGGAACTTATGATTTATGATGTGACATTACATGAAGTGGGATTGTTGAAATTGTGTACTAGAAATGATTTGATTGGTTGAGTTGAGTTGACATTGTTTTTCCCTACTTGAGCACATTTATACTTCATTCGTACCCCATCTATGTTTTTGTTTAATTACTTGGTCATTTCTCGTTGCCATTCGTGTTTCCCTTATCATTACTACTGTGTGTAATCTGATTTCTGTCTGTTATTGTCATTTCTTTGATATTCCTTCCTTGAGTTTTATGTCATATTCTGTACAAGTTTAGATGTTTAGTGTGTCTTGACCTGGCCTCGTCACTACTCTACCGAGGTTAGGCTTGATACCTATTAGGTGCCACCGTGGTGTACTCATGCTACGCTTCTGCACATTTTTTTGTGCAGAATCAGGTACTTCAGATTGAGTCAGTTTTGAGACTTATGTTTGATGTGGCTGGAGACTTCAAGGTACACCTGTCGGGCGTTCACAGGCTACGAAGTCACCTTCTATTGTATTTATTTCCATTATTTCCTTCTATTCTGGGACAGTGATGTATTTATTATTTAAATGTACTCCTAGAAAGGCTTATGACTTGTACTACTGGTTTTGGGCTATTATATCATGTTGAGATTATTAATATTTAGAAATTTTTGGTTCATGTTCATCAGTTGTTTAGTAGAATTCTTTATCTTTTTGGTATGTGTTAGGCTTACCTTGTTTTAGAGACTAGGTGCCATCACGACTCCCACTGAGAAATTTTAGGTCATGACACTTTGCCACCAAAATTTGCTTTTGGTTAGTACAAATTTGGATAGTTTCGAGCTCGGTTACTGTCGTATTTCCTCTTATAACAAACCTTTACACCTCATTTATTATAAATAAATACCTCTTTATAAAATTATATTCTATAGCTACCTTTTAGGTTTTATAGCATATTACGTATTTATGGCCACTCCCTACTGTTAATCCATTAAATAGGTTGTGAAATATTTTTCTCTCTCATACTTTGTATTCTCTCTCTCCCAATAACACCGGTATTTTATACCATTTTGTTAAACCCACGTTCTCTCTCCACTATCTCTCTCTCAACCCAGTATCTTCCCCACGAATACAACCTCCATTATCAACTTGTAACGACCCGGCCAGTCGTTTCGAGAGTTATAGCCTCGTTTTCCTCGTTTTTGCTTCTTTATATGTTATTCATCTGTATTGTGTTGTATCGGGTTGGTTGGTTCGGGTCCGGAATGGTTTCTGAGTAAAATGATACACTTAGTCTCTTATTTAGAATTTTAAGTTGGAAAAGTCAAACGGATGTTAACTTATCAGTAAACGATCTCGGATTTGAATTTTTATAGTTCAGTTAGCTCCGTTTGGTGATTTTGGACTTAGGAGCGTGTGAAGAATGTAATTTGAAGGTTCGTGGTAGAATTAAGCTTGGCTTTACCTTGAAAATGGTATTGACAATTATATTTGATTTTGTGGTTCTAAAAATATGTGATTTATTCCAACACTAGTTGTTAGACGAATGATTCTAAGAGCAAGTAAGTAAATAAAGTATGCAAACCAAGATTATCACAAGGCTAGGGGGCCTCGAGCTCGCCTGAACAAGGGCCTCGAGCTCGAGCTAGGGCAGCTGTTAGTAGGCGATCGATGAAGAAACAATAGAACTGGGGCCTCGGGATATCCTATAATGGTGAATAATAAGCAATAAATGAAGAACAATTAATGAACACAATAAATGAAGGCAATCAATCAGTGGAACAATTGTTGAGCACACTTAGATAAGAAAAGCAGGGAATGTTATCTGATATTGAATATCCATCCTTCTTATAAAATGACAAGGGTCCCCTTTATATAGGAGGGGGAAATCCTAACATAGTACATATATAATTATGACAAGGTAATACTATTGGTACAACTATTTAATAGCTTAATACAGACTTGTACTATTCTTGCAGACTTGGTCAGCTCTAACCACGTGCCTTTGGGAATTTTCCGCCTTTCCAAGATGGTCATCGATTTGTACTGCCCCGAGGTCGAGCACAGGGAACCTTCGATATGTTCGATGCACCTCGGGGCCAAGCTTCGAACTCTGTCCCAAGCTTCTCAAGGCCGGGCGCGGAATGCCATAGTGACCTCAAAATTGGACTCTCCGATTTTGGCCGTATACAGATTGTCCCCGCCTTTCTTAGAATGAAATGATAGGAAACGGTCTTGAATTCTTGCCTCTTCAGTTTCCCCGTTATAACGTCAGCCACGTTAGATCATTAAATGATGTGACAGAAAGGTTGTATAGAGGTCTTTGCCATCACATTTCTCGAAAATCCCACAAACCGCCATTGGTCGTCCTTCCGACTCCTCCAATACACTTTAAATGACTTATAAATACGTCAATTCCCTATCTTTTAAACTTTTACAACATCTTTAAACCTTCAATCTTTGCTAACAGTTTCTTGTCTTCACCTTCTTCTGTGTTCATCTTTTCATCATCTTTCTTTGAAACTTTTCTATGACCATGGACAAAACTTCCAAAAAGGTCCCTCAAAAAGTGAAAACCCCTACTTCGTCACGCTTGTCTAAGATCAAGACAAAAGCACCTCCCCGTATTGAGGAGTGCATTCCTGGACCCTTTGAGACATCCTCCGATCTCAAAATTGATAAACCTCCTTCGGTACCGGGCCGATGTGAGCCCATATCTCGGTACATAAGTTTAGTAACCGATGCAATGAAGGTAAAGATAGATTGCCGCTGGGGAGGCGGTGCAAGTGGAAATCCCTTCGCCGGAAGAAAGCATAATTATGCACAAAGCTGGTTTCCTCAGCGTATATACGTACCCTTTAACCTTAGGTCCTGTAGATTCTTCTTCTCCACTGATAGACCCGGTGATCCTCGATTTTTGCCGTCAATATCGAGGTGACGCTTGGTCAAATTTATCCTTCTTTCTGGAGAATTCTCTATTTGATCAGACATTTCTCTAATATGGTCGATGGGATGTCTTTTACTCTCGGTCATCTGATTAGATTGTACAGCCCTCGTCTCTATCGAGGGGGGCTAGTCAAGATGCAGCGCCGAGCCACCAAAGAATTCTTTTCCTGTATTGACGAAGATAAAGATCAGAGGTGGATGAGCTGGTTTGTTCGAGTCAGGACCTCGGACCTCATCCCTGCCGAGCAGATGCCATTCCCTGAGTAGTGGAATATGAGACGTAAGTGTCACTACACTGAGCATGTTTCATCATCTGAATGCTTTACTTTTTCCCCTTTTGAACTAATCCATTTCTGTTCGAATTGATTCCCTTCTGATGGTGTCACACCCCCTTTTTCCGACACGGGATTGGATACGGGAGTTTTTCCAATTTAAGTGACATTATGCGGATTTGGGATTTATTTATTAGTTTCAGAGTCGCCACCCGGCTTTTACGGTGTTCCGGGACACCATTTATTTTATTGAAATCCCAAACCGAGGAAATTTTGACTCTGTTTTGATTTGTCTGCGGCCAGAGATCTGAGTAAGGAATTCTGTGGAGTTGACGATTGGCAAGTGACATTCAGAGGTCATTTCTATGCTTCCCTTCGATCTTGTGAAGTAAGGATGGGAAGCCAGGTTACC
>ML330181.1:0-33155 GCA_005239505.1 Nicotiana paniculata | reverse complement strand
GCAGTACAGGGGGAAAGCTCCCGAATCTCTGTCCGTAGTCCCAATTTAAATATGCAATGCAGTCACTGAAAAAACAACTAGAATGCGACAAAACCAATATATATTGCCACAACCGGCGCGAAAGAGAACAAGGCCGAATACAAGGTGCGATGAGCAAATCAATACAAGGAGTTAAATCAAAAAAGTGGTAACAACTCGCTCATAAGAAGTAGCCACTGAGGGGAATGCCAAACACAAAGAGAGAACAACATAAAGAGGGGAAGACAAGACAAATATAGCTACTATTCTTTACATTCAAGTTCGCAACCAAGAAAGCAAATCATCCTGACAAGGGAATCAAATATAACCAATCTCACTTAGACAATTAGCTTCACCAAATAAACTCAGTTTGAACAATGCTTAGTAAATAGGCAGCATTATGAAGGAAAACATGGCATAACGGTAGGAAAAGCAAGGTCTTCATTTAAGTCAATTAAGATCATATAAGAAACAAGGAATGCTAGGCATGTACTTCTAACTTGAACAGGAGGGGATGAGATTAGAAATCAGGAATTCAGATATAACAAGTTCAATTCATATACGGGGAACATAAGGACCCAAAAATCCAGAAAGGGAAATCTATTTGCAAATAAGTTCGAGTACACACTCGTCACCTCGTGTACGCGGACTACAATCAACATAGAAGACTCAATCCTAAGGGGTAGTTCCCCCACACAAGGTTAGGAAAGATACTTACCTTGACTGCGCTAATCAACTCAATACCACGCTCTTGCCACGGGTACCCAACTCCGGGTGGCCCAAATCTACACAATTCGATTGCATAGAGTAAATATCATCACAAGGAAACAAAATAATTAATAAGTCCGAATCTAATATGCGAAATTAGGAAATCCGCACAAAAAGTTCCCCGGGCCCACGTCTCGGAATCGGGTAAAAATTATATTTTCCGGACACCCATTCACTCACGAGTCTAAACATATGAAAATCTCTCAAATCGGAGGTCAAAACCCCAATCAAAACCCAAAATTTTCGAAATTAACGGTTGGATTTAAGATTGGAATCACTGAAATTGGTCTATAATGGATAGAAATCACTTACCCAAGTTACCCAGGTGCAAACGTCTCCAAAAACCGCCTCTCCCGAGCTCTCCAATTCAAAAATGGTGAAAATAACATAAACCCTCGAATTTGATATAATTTCTCAGAAATTTCGCACCTGTGCCCCTGGTATCGCACCTGCAAAATTACCATCGCAGGTGCGAAAACCCACTAAAAAGCCTGGGGTCGCACCTGCGGTTAAATGGCCGCACCCGCAGCTCCGAATTTGAAGAAAACTAACCGCACCTGCGAGGATTGGGGGTTTGGGCTAAGTTCCGCACCTGCGAGCTCCTCGACGCACCTGCGTGTCCACACCTGCGGAAGGTCCATCGCAGGTGCGAGACACCAGAACCAAAAATGGTTCAGCTGTCTCCCAAGTGCTATTAACATCCGATGAGCATCCTAAACGTAACCGAGCCCCTCCCCCCCCCCCCCCCCCCCCCCCCCCGGGACCCCATCCAACCACACACACAAGTCATATAACCTAACACGGACTCGCTCCAGGTTTCAAACCACATAAAACAACACTAACATGATGAATTAAATTAAAAATCCATGAAAATTCTTCAAACCTCTATAAACAGTAAGGTTTGCATTTAAGGTCCGAATCACGTCAAACTAAGTCCGTTTCTTACCAAATTTTACGGATAACACATATAAATCATATCGAACCTGTACCGGGTTTCAGAATCATAACGGGCCCGATATCACAAGTTTCACCTCAAATTTCATTTTCAAAAACCTTTATATTTTTCAGAAAACAATTTTCTTTAAAAGTTTATTTCTCGGGCTTGGGACCTCGGAATTCGATTCCGGGCATACGCCCAAGTCCCATATTTTTCTACGGTCTCGGATAACGTGTCCGAGTCCGTTCACTAAAAACGTTGACTGAAGTCAACTTTATTCAAATTTCCAATACATAATTTTCATTTTTATCAATTTTTCACATAAAGGCTTCCCGGCTACACGCCCGTGCTGTGCAGGCAAATCGATGTGAGATAGAAGGAGGTTTTCACGACCTCAGAACATAGAATTCGATAGAATAAACGGGATGAACCCGTTTGGGTCATCACAGTTCATTCTTTACTGAAAACGTTTGAAAAGAACTGTATTTTCATAGCTCGTCACTGCTTCTCAGTTCCTTATTTAATTCTGTTACTTGCTGAGTTGGTTGTACTCATGCTACACCCTGTACTTCATTGTGCAGATCCAGATGTGTACGGTTCTAGCGGTCGTTGAGCTCCTGCGCGGGCTGACTTTCGGAGACTTACGAGGTAGCTGCAGGCGTCCACAGTCTTTGTTCCTCCTTATTATCATCTTATTTCTATTGTATTGGCATTTGGTACAAACTGTAGTAGATTTTGTTTCTGGATTGTTGTTAGATGCTAATGACTTAGTGACACCCTGATGTCGGGCTATTATTTCGCACTTGTGGTTTGGGTCTTCACCCTATTGTTATGTAAACCTTCTGTTAGTTTAATTGATTTAGATCACTTCTATTATATATTGAAATCATATTGAAAATGTCGGCTTGCCTAGTTCCACGATAGGCGCCATCACGACAGGTTAGGTATTTGTGGTCGTGATATTTACCCTTTATAAGTACATATTAAATTGGATATAAATATCATTGTAATCCCTAATAATTTTTAATATTTTGGAAAAATCCAAAAACTACTCAGTATTTAGGTACATGTATTTGATTAGGATTCTTCACTGTCGTATGGCTTTTCCTTAGGTTTAATTCTGTAGGTTTTTGTTTCTTTAGGATTGTGCCTTTTCTTTGTTTAGGTATCCATAAGTTCAGAGTTGTCACTCCTCTTTTCTACCCTTAAAAGATATGTGTGTTATGGATTGTGGGTCAAAGAGTTTTCCCAATTAAGATGACTATTTTGTAATAGGATTATTTGTTATTCAGAATCGCCACTTGGAATTGATTTTTGGTGTTCTAAGTTACATTTTATTTGAATCCCTAGTCAAAGGAAGGTTTGACTCTTTTATTATTGGTCCGCGAAAACAAAGTTCAGAAGGAATTCTGTTGACCAGGGAGAAGGTGTAAGGCATTCTCCCAGTCTCGTGGTTCTAGCACAGTCGCTTTGTTGAATTAAACTTGGCTTGAATTAATTTTGGACAAACTGAGATTTATATGATTTTATATTTTACCTACACGCTTTTATTTATGGATTATTAGAAAAATTAAAGAAAATTTTGAATAATAAGATGTCACAACCACACTATACAAGAGAATGCGTGATCGATACAAAATTTATTAATTTTATCATAACAACACTATACAAGCAAATCCACAGTTATGAAAAGGATTATTAGTATATTATTACTTTTTAAAAAGTTACTACACTTAAAGAAAGTAATTAAATATTAAATATCGTGCTACACAAGCGAATTCACGATTTTAGCAAGAAGATTAATTAAATTATAAATTAATTAAAGCTAGTAGAAATGGTATGAGATTATTGAATTAAAATATTAAATGTTAATATCACGCTACACAAGCGAGTCCGTGAAGTTAAAGTGCACCTACTACTTTCCTAGCATTTAAATTAATAAAAAAAGTGCTTAAACTTATTGGATTATTGTTACCCATCATGAAAAGTAATTAATTCCTAATAAGTTTATTCAACTAATCTAGTACTATTTTTGAAGATGGATCATATTATTTATTGAGAAATTGGTCCAATTTGCTTATTTAGTTGTGGCATTGGGCCAACATCTATACAAAAGAATGGGTAAAATATTTAGACTTCTTAAAGGCATTGGGATTGTTGGACAGAATCCGTCTTGGCCCGTTATTGGGCTCCAGAAATAGGCATAAGCTGAAAGCCCAATGTGATGACCCAAAAGGTCATCTTGTGTAAATTTAGCAAAAACTGTGTTCCGAGGCCCCGAAACCATCCATTAATCTCACCTCGATGTGCATGCACAGCCCGAGCGTGTAGTCGGGAAGTCTTTATGTGGAAATGTGTTGAACAGTTGAATTTATGATAGTTAATGGAATAAAGTTGACTTTGGTCAATATTTTTGGTAAACGGACCCGGACCCGGACCCGGACCCAGACCCGGACCCGTGATTTGACGGTCCCGGAGGCTCCGCAGGAAAATATGGGACCTGACGTATGCCCAGAATCGACTTCCGAGGTCCCACTGAGAAATGAATTTTTAAAGAAAATTATTTTCTGAAAATAAGAAAGACTTTTGAAAATGAACCTTGATGTGAAATCTGTGTTACAAAGTCCGTATATTGGTTCCGGAGCCCGGGACAGGTTCAATATGTGTTATGTGAGTTATTTGTAAAATTTGGTAAGAAACGGACTTGGTTTGACGTGTTTCAGATCAAAACTGGAGAATTTAGAAGTTTATGAGGTTTGAGGAAATTCTATGGATTTTTGAGTTTAATTCATTTTCCTTCATCAATCACTAAATTCTAGGCCTAAAAACATGAAATCAGGGGTAGAAATTGGGGGTTTTGGGTAGAGTTAGGGCTTTTGGAAATTTTGGGAGTTCAACCTCATTTTGAGGTCGGATTTCAAAACAAATTGTATATTCGGGTTCGTGGGAGAATGGGTGATCGGGTTTTGTTCCGAACCTCGAGTTTGGACCAAGCGGGCCCGGGGTCGAATTTTGGTATTTTGGAAGAATTATGGAAAATGTATAATTATGCTTTGGGATTGAGTTATTGAATTATTATTGATGATATTAAGTCAATTAATTTTAGATATTATCGTTTTGGAGTCGGATTCAAGAGGAAAGGCCGTGATTGAGGCTTGACTTGCATTCTTGGAGCCGAGGTAAGTGTTTGTCCTAACCTTAGCTTGAGGGAATAGGTATAGAGTCTTATTTGCTATGTCTAATTCATGTCCAATGTATAGGTGAGGTGACAGGTACCTATATGTTGTGGTCAAGCATGACCGTAAGTCGANTTATTGATGTTATTAAGTCAATTATGTCTAGATATTATCGTTTCGGAGTCGGATTCAAGAGGAAAGGCCGTGATTGAGGCTTGACTTGCATTCTTGGAGCCGAGGTAAGTGTTTGTCCTAACCTTAGCTTGAGGGAATAGGTATAGAGTCTTATTTGCTATGTCTAATTCATGTCCAATGTATAGGTGAGGTGACAGGTACCTATATGTTGTGGTCAAGCATGCCCGTAAGTCGATTTTGATGAGTTGTTTAATGTTCTTTGATATTCTCCGTGTTGTGAATTATTGGGAACCTTGAAAGTGGTACCTTGAGGTCACTTCATGACGTAGAAAGTTATTGACTATGTGTTCGGTCGAGGATTTTTAGTGTTGACATTATACCTTTGAGTGAGATTGGTTATAGCTGAGTCCCTTGCCGGGACAGTAGAATTTTGTTGATTATTTATGAACATTTGAAATGTCGTATTGTTAAACTTTCATATCAATTGTTGCTTTTACACTCATCATGAACGAGGGAACATTCTGTGCCGAATGATTATTATTTATGCACGAGGGAACATTCCGTGCTGATGATTATTATTTATGCAGGAAGGAACATTCCGTGCCGATGACTATTATTTATGCAGGAAGGAACATTCCGTGCTGATTGATTATTATTTATGTGCGAGGGGACATTCCGTGCTGATTGATTATTATGCACGAGGGGACATTGCGTGCTGTGTTTATGATTATTATGCACGAGGGGGAATTTTGTGCNGAGGGGACATTCCGTGCCATATTTTATATATATATGCATGAGGGGACATTCTATGCCGTGATTGTGATATTTTATGCACGAGGAGACATTCCGTGCCATGTTTATGTTGTTTATGTACGAGGGGACATTCCGTGCCATATTTTATATTGTTATGCACGTGGGGACATGTCGTGCCATTTCTTTTCACTGTTTAATTCGTGTTGTCAATCCCCATTATTATTTTTGGATATTTTAGACTGTTGTTTCATTTCTGGCGTTTAAGTATTTGCTGTCTCTTATCCCCAGCATGTTCTTCCCCGTAACTGTATTCTTGTTTATTTTTCTGCTATACTATTAAACTGCACATGTACAATTTGTTGTCGTGTCCTAGCCTCGTCACTACTTCGCCGAGGTTAGGTTCGACACTTACTCAGTACATGGGGTCAGTTGTACTGATGCTACACCTGCACTTCTTTATGTTGTGCAGATTACGTAGCCGGACCCAGTGGACATCGCTAGTGGGAGTGTCCTTCAGTCCATCCCAGACGACACCAAGATAGTTCCGCATGGCGTTTGTGGATCTCGGCGTCCCTGTCTATATTTCATTCTGTCTTTTATGTGTTTTCCAGACAGATATATCATTTTATTTTCAAACTTTAATTTTTAGTCGAATCTTAGACTAGTTCGTGAGGTTGTGACTCCACTTCTGGGTTGTACTTAAAGGAGATTTCTGCGTTATTAGATATGTTTATTTAGAATTATGTTAATGCTTCCACACTTTATTTAAGTTGTATAGTCAGTGTTTGCTATTTTCACTTGTTAATAAATCAATATAGTTAACACGTTGGCTTGCCTAGCTGGTGCAATGTTAGGCGCCATCACGGCCTGAAGGTGGAATTTTGGGTTGTGACACCCAATGACTTTCAACTGCTAAGACAGCCCACCTGGGCTAAATTGCGAGTCTGGCCTCTTTTGCTCTAAGCCATTAACCTTTATTTTTAGGTAGCAATCCCAACCACCTATTTATGATCTAGCCACTTTCTACCAAAAATCCAAGGTCCTAGCAGAGATGGTCACATGTAAAATCTAAATTTTATCACAATAACTAAAGGTTTCAGGCATGGATCATTTGTTATTTTCTTTATAGAATAGCCTAACATAAACTGGCTAGAATTGCACAAGGTGCAAAAACAGTCCTTAAACACATTACAACCTACTTGAAACATCTCATTTTATATGCATCAAACTATAATAGATAGTAAAGTCAAGTAACACATGAATAAAGAGTATTTGAATATTTAGAGATTCATTTTTACATATGAATCCAACAAGATATACTTAAACAATCAAGAAAATTATCTAGCATTCATTTATCTAGATGGATATGCTCCTAACAATCAAGATGAGTTCAAATCTTCTTGTTAATGTGAAAATATCTGTAACATAAGATTAACCTGGGATGCTGAATGATAAATATAACAATGAAGAATGGAAGCTCGGCAACAAAAGCAACAAAAAACAACAACAAAATAGCTAAAAACAAGCAGCAAATTCGTGTTTGAACAACCCGAAAACTTAGAGAAGAAACCCAGAACCAAACTCTAAAGAAGACTTATACTTTTCTAAAAGTTTTCACTCTAAGATTCACTCCCAAAACTCACAGTTTCAGCTTACTAAAGGTTGCTTCAGCTGCTGATTGTTTAAAATGTTTTTGTGTGTTCAAGAAATTTTAAAGATGTATGGAAGTGTGCTAGAGTGTGTGTGTCAAGTGGGAAGAGTAGTCTCTTACATAGGCAAATAAAGTCACTTCTTGGACGGATTTTGATTCACCAAAAGTCTGTCCAAAAAGGACTGACTTTGTGTGCTAAACATTATTCAAAAGTTGTCCAAAAGGTGAAAGGACAACCTGAAAATCTGCTATAGCAGAAGCAAAGAGAAAAAATATAATATTAGTACCAACCTAGTAAAATGTAGGCTACTAGTACCCTATTTTATGATAAAATTATCTAAACTTCAGATTTTTATAATATTAGTACCAACCTATGTAATTCAAAACAAATCAAGAAACAAGTAACTAGAATTGGTTAAATTGATAAAACAAACATACTTGGATTGCAACCAAGTTGAGAATTCCAATGAACTAGATTAAAACCACTTCAACTTATGAAAATTAACGTATGGCGGCTGAAGCTATAACATATTGCACAAAACAGATTTAACATAGTATCACTGCACTATCGGACAACAATTAATAGCAACAAACGACCAACAATTAGACAATATGACTATTTCAAAATATACTAATGCAGCCAAACAAATCAGCGATGACCAAAACAAGCGAAGAAATCAAACAAAACCTAGACCTAAATAAAAAAAAATAGAAAAGGAAAGAAAGAAAATAAAAAGAAAGAGAGGTAGGGTTTTACCTCATGACGATATTTGAGGCGACTCAAGCAAATGAGAAGATGATGGAGACATCAATTAGAGACTGTCCAACCCCGAAACACATGTTTCTTTCGGGCAGATGCTAATACAAATGAGTTTCGGTGTATCGCCAAAAGGAAACGAGTGTCTTTGAGTTGAGAATAGCCAAATGTAGAGGTTAAGTGGTGTGGCAGTGGCGGTGGGTCGGCGGTGATAGAGGCTGTCGGCAGTGGTGCGGATTTTAGGAGGGGTTTGAAGGAAATGGGGCTTAGATTCGTGGAGAGAAGGTTGAGAGGAAGAAATGGTGAAATTTTGGGGTAGTTTGGACGATGGGAGGCGACAACAGTGGTGGCGGCGCAACTAAGGTCTGATTCTGTCAATTTTTGGTGGAGATTATGGGAATTTGGGTTGTGGATCTAGAAAGAGGGTGAGGAGAGGAGAAGATTGGTGTAATTTGGGGGTATTTGGAGGATGACCTTTTTTTTACCGTCGGTGGGCGATTTCCGGCGGGCATCGCCGTTGTGGAGGGTGCGAGCGACAGAGATGGGGGGAGGGAGAAGAGAGAGTGAAGAGAGAGAGGAAGTAGAGAAGAGATAAGGGAAAATGGGGAAAACTTTTAGGGATATGAGGCTTTAAATACCTAGGGCAGAGAGTGAAAGAGAGTCACTGGATCAAGATGGAATGGATGGGTAATATTTGATCTTGCTTCATTTATTGAAATGACGTAGTTTCATCATAAAACTACACCATTTGAACCAAGTCTTGGCCAGCCATTTTTGGATTGGGTTGGCCGAATTGGGCCGATTGTTTTGCATAATTTGGCCCAACTGATGAAACAAAAACTAATTTCCCCAAATCTTCACAATTCTATTATTACACATAAGATAATTAATTTAAAATACAAAATCATAAGACAAAATGTGGTCAAAATATAGGCATTTACAGCTGCCCATCTTTGCTCGAGAACATGAAGAGATTTAGTGCAAAGCCAGTGAATGCCATGACTAACTTTTCCCACGTATCACTCTAATGAAAGCATTTCTTTGAAAAAGGTGACCGAACCTTGCTTCTGAGGTTGCCTACATATCCTTGGCTATAAAAGAATCAGGACATTGTAGTTTGGAAATATTTTGGTAGCTGGGACTACCGGACACTCGATTTAAGACTATTGTTGTTGTTGTTGTTGTTGTTGCTGTTACAGTCACTTGCTGCTTACATCAAAAGAAAAATAGAAGAGAACTACATATGCCTGCAAGCTAAGAGTTACAAAATCAATATCTATGTGTTTAGTGGAGCCGAATCTTGATTCTTGACCTGCTCGCTTGTGTTGACATTAGATTGGATCTTGATGCTATTTGAAGAAAAGATTATGGCTCATAATCGATTTCTTGCTTTCCGGATTAGAATTTGAGAAAATGAATCTTGAGAGGCTACGCTTGCTGACATATTATTAAAGCTAACTCCAACTATCTTGTGATCGAAAGACTTCTTTCTTCTGATGAGAAACTGAAACTGCAAGCTTTAATTATCATTTCTGCTATACGGCGGAGCCTGAAAATCCATCAAAGACGAACAAAATGAACAAAATTTTCTGTCCCAGTTTGGCACTAGGAAAATTATGTGAGTTAGAGAAAGCTATAAACTATCTAATTTGTTGAAATGAAGACAAATGCAATAGTATAAACTAGCTATGTGAGGATATGCAACCACATGGGGTAGTACCTTATGTCACCAAAGGAAATGGAATTAGAGGATGGTACCCAGTATTACTAAAAGGAAACATAGTCAGGGGTTGGCACCATCTATCACTAGGAAGGGATGTAACTAGGGATTGGTACCCTGTATTACTAATAGGAAATGAAAATAGGGGATGACGCCCTGTATTACTGAAAGTAAATGTAACGAGGGGTTGGCGCCCTGTATTACTAGGAAGAAAATGTAACCAAGGGTTGGTACCCTGTATCACTAGGAAGTTATGTAACCAGGGGTTGGTACCCTGTATTACTGAAAGGAAATGTAACCAGGGGTTGGCGCCCTGTATTACTAGGAAGAAAATGTAACCAGGGGTTGGTACCCTGTATTACTGTAAAGGAATGTAACTAGGGGTTAGTACCCTGTATTACTGAGTATGGATGTAACGAGGGGTTGGTACCCTGTATTATTAACAAAGTGTTGAATCCCTCTAGGCGAAACGGTTCTACCTGAGTTAAGCCATGTAAAAAAAACCTTAGCAAAGATTACTTCTCCCTGGAATAATGAGCTGGAGCCCTCTAGGCCAAAAGGTTCTATGTGAGTTAAGCTACGTAAAACAGCCTAGGTGAAGAGTACTTCTACCTGGAAATATGAGCTGGATCCCCCTAGGCAAAATGATTCTACCTAAGTTAAGATATGTAAAACTGCCTAAGCGAAGAGTAATTCTACTCGGAACTATGAGCTGGATCCCCCTAGGCGAAAGGATTCTACCGGAACTAAGCTACGTAAAACAACCTAAGCGAAGAGTACTTCTAGCCGGAACTATGAGCTGGATCCCTCTAGGCGAAAAGGTTCTGTGTGAGTTAAACTACATAATACAACCTTAGCTAAGAGTACTTCTACCCAGAACTATAATTTGGATCCCTCTAGGCGAAAAGGTTCCGCCTGAGTTAAGCTACCTAAAACAGGCTGGGCGAAGAGTACTTCTACCCTGAAATATGAGCTGGATTCCTCTAGGCGAAAAGGTTCTACCTGAGTTAAGATACATAAAACAACTTGAGCGAAGAGTACTTCTACCCGGATCCCTCCAGGTGAAAAGGTTCTGCCATAGTTAAGCTACGTAAAACAACCTGGGTGAAGGGTACTTCTACCAGGAAATATGATTTGGATCCCCCCTAGGCGAGAAAGTTCTACCTGAGTTAAGCTACGTAAAACAACTTGAGCGAATAGTAATTCTACCCGGAACTATGAGCTGGATACCTCTAGGAAAAAAGGTTCTATCTAAGTTAAGCTACGTAAAACTGCCTGAGCGAAGAGTACTTCTACCCGGAACTATGAGATGGATTCCCTAGGAAAAAAAGTTCTACCTGAGTTAAGCTACGAAAATGGGAGGTGTGAACAGTAGTGATGAATGCTAAAAATAAAAGAAAATGGAGATTTTAAGGATCTTATGCTTTGGTGACATTCGTCCTTTGATAATCACCATTCTGCACAGCTTTGTTCCTGCTTCAAACAAAGAAAAAATTGTGAGTTTTCAAAGTGGTGGTTAGTTTGTGGCCTTGATGCCCTGTTGTAGTTTGAATTGACGGCCACTCCGCTGTTGAAGAACTAATATTTTATGTATGGTACCAAGGTGCTCGGATACTCTGTATTGCATTCTAGAGACCCCATTTTTTGACGTTTCCCCTGACTATTTCATACTTGGATGTCCATGGTACCGCTAACCCTTGTCCCTAACGCAAGGTAATTTTTCCCTTTAAAATCAAACTTAGTTGTCTTGCACCCAGTACCAGTTTGTGTCCGTAGTGCTTATCAAATTTTCACATGAAGCAGGCCTTGCTTAGGCGACCTTTTCAGTTTCTTTGAGACAGTTCGTTCGCCTTATCAAATGAGATCACAGATGGATTTTGCCTTCGTCAATGCCATATATGCCCCAAATTGTGCTCGATATTACGGGGAAATTTTAGCCAGTTTGCAGTGATTTCTTTTCTTCGCTTTGCATGCAAGATTAGACAGAAAGGGACTCAAATAAAAATTATGGGTAAAATAGAAGAATAATTGAAAGTGAAAAAGAACTGTGCTTAAACAAAAGGTGTTCCTTTCGGGGAAAGGAATAGGGAGACTTTATTGGAAGTATATGCCGACTTCAATGAATCATGACATGCATTTTGGATTGGACGCCTGATCCGTCTGAGTTGTCAAATTCTCAAAATCCATCGCAAATGTTCATCTTGAAATTTTCTTGGTTGTGCTCATGCCAGAGTATCGAAGACCCTCATTTGGCAAGTAGCGCCCTTTGCGAGTTTTTGCTAACTGACCTCTCTCATTTCTCTACTCACCGTCGCCTTATGGTGCACATCTGGGTTTTCACCAATAAGACCCTCTCATTTCTCCACTCACTGTCGTCTTACAGTGCCCATATGGGTTTTTACCGATAAGACTCTCATTTTTTTCTTTTTTTCCTCTTTGTTTTGAGTAAGATACTGTATGCGGAAGGATGCCAATCGCCCTTGGCATGGGGACTTTAAACATTCTAAAAGATCGATCAGGAGTTTTTAACATGGAAAAGACGAAAAGAACCTTGAACTGAATTACATCTTTTGGAATCGTTTTTACAGAAAAAAACTGTAAAATAAAACAAACTTCTTCCCCAGTTTTGGAGTATTGGGAGTATGGATTTTTTGTTGTGATGGGACCGAACAAGGGTAAGGCTACCTACGTATCCTTTCGGAATCAGGCCGGATGTAGTTCATTGACTCAGAAGATTTGTTGTTTAACTTTTTCTTTTATTTTTCTCTTTTTTTTTTTGCTTTTACAAGTACACATGTTCTAAAAAGTGGAAAAAAAATAAAGAAGACAAATACGGCTCAAAAGGGTTAACAAAAATGTGACACCTATTTGGAATAGCGAACAATGAAGCCTTCGTAATCTCGATCTGAGAAAATCATGTGTGAAAGTTCCACAGTGGGTATATATCAGACATAATATCTTTTGACTGCATCTACTTTAATTAGTGTCTAGTACCCTTCCTTCTTCATCTACCAAGTGCAAGGCCGCTTTTGGTAACACTTTCTTGATGATGTAGGGTCCTTGCCAGTTTGGGGAGAAATTTCCTTTGACTTCTACTTGGTGTAGAAGAATGCGTTTTAGAACGATTGGCCTACCTCGAAGTGCCTTGGACACACTTTCTTGTTGTAAGCGCGTGCCATTCTTTGCTGGTATAATTGGCCAAAACACACTGCTGCTAACCGTTTTTCATCAATCAGTATTAGTTGTTCTAATCAGGTCATTACCCATTCTGAATCTTCAATCTCCGATTCCACAATAATCCGAAGAGAGGGAATTTTGACTTTAGCTAGTATTACAGCTTCCATTCCATATACTAACAGATAAGGAGTTGCACCAACAGATGTGCGAGCAGTCGTGCGATATCCCAAAAGAGCAAAAGGAAACTTTTAATGCCATTGTCTGGAACCTTGGATCATCTTCCTAAGAATCTTCTTCATGTTCTTATTTGCCGCTTCAACGGCTCCATTGGCTTTTGGCCGGTAAGGGGTAGAATGGTGATGCATAAATTTAAATTGCTCGCATACCTCCTTCATCAAATGACTATTTAGATTGGTTGGATTGTCAGTGATAATGGTCTTTGGGATACCGAAACGACAGATGATGTTGGAATGAACAAAGTCTACAACTGCTTTCTTGGTGAATGCTTTGAAAGTGACGACCTCCACCCACTTGGTGAACTAATCAATTGCAACCAAAATGAATCTATGCCTATTTGAAGCCTTTGGCTTGATTGGCCCAATAACATCCATTCC
The DNA here is from genome assembly GCA_005239505.1 of Nicotiana paniculata. Taxonomy (NCBI): domain Eukaryota; kingdom Viridiplantae; phylum Streptophyta; class Magnoliopsida; order Solanales; family Solanaceae; genus Nicotiana; species Nicotiana paniculata. The sequence continues at coordinate 19,449 of ML330181.1, read as the reverse complement.
CCAAGAAACGAAAGGCCAATAGGAGGACAAGGGATACAACTCTGAAGGTGGAAAGTGAATCAGGTCACCATGAATCTGACATTGGCGACACTTGTGAACAAAACTGAGCTCCATAGTAAGCCAATAATACCTTTCCTGCAGAATGTTCTTTGCCAAAACATATCCATTCGTACGAGGCATGCATACCCCCCGAATGCACTTTACTCATGATTGGCGCAACTTATGTGGAATCTAGACATCTCAACAAGTTTAAATCTGGGGTCCTTTTGTACAAAATTTCCCCATTCAGGAAGAAACCTCTGGTGAGCCTCCTTATAGTTCTTTTTGATCTCCTTTGGCATACTTTAGGTGTTCTCTTTTTTTCAGGAATTGTTTTATGTCATGATACCATGGTTCACCATCTGGTTTTGTCTCAATAATATTACAGTAACTGTGTTGATTCCGAACTTGGATTACTAATGGATCAATATGAGTGTTTCATGGATAAGGGAGAATCGAGGCTAAGGTAGCCAAGGCGTCGTCTAGTTCGTTGTGAAACCATGGAATGTACCTGAACTCGATGGATTTTAATCTTTTCTAAGGTCTTGCACACATTTTCTGTATGGAATAATCTTGATGTATCAAGTCTCCCATTCTCCTTGGGCTTGCCGGATAAGCAAGTCAGAATTTCCCATAACCAATGGTTCATGCACATTCAGATCGAGGGCCATTTTCAGACCCATGATACAAGCTGCATATTCTACCGTATTATTGGTACAAAATAATTGAAGTCGGGCCGTTGCAGGTTAATGTTGTCCAATAGGTGAGATAAGGATTACCCCCATCCTAACTCCTTTGATATTGACAGCCGCATCAAAATACATTTTCCATACGTGGTTGTTATCCAGAATTACTTACTCTATTGAATTACCTCTTCGTCTGGGAAGTATGTGTTCAGTGGCTTGTAATAATCATCAACTATATTCTCTACCAAATGATCTGCAAAAGCCTGTGCTTTCATTGCGTTGTGAGTGACATAGGCGATATCGAACTCTGTGAGAAAAATCTGCCATTTTGCGAGCCTGCCAGTGGGCATTGGCTTTTGAAAGATGTACTTCAAAGGATCCATTCTGGATGTGAGGTAAGTAGTGTAGGCCAGGAGATAATTCCTCGGCTGCTGAGCGACCCAAGTCAAGGCACAACATGCCTTTTCTAAAAGGGTGTAGTTAACCTCATAATTGGTGAACTTTTTGCTCAAATAATAGATTGCCTGTTCCTTTTTTCCTATTGCATCACGTTGGCCCAGAATGCATCCAAAGGAATTATCCATCACCGATAGATATAAAAACAAAGGCCTACCAGGTTCAGGTGGGACTAGTACATAGGGTTTTGATAGATAATCTTTGATCCTGTCAAAAGCTTTTTGGAAATCGTCTATCCACTTGATAGCAGCATCCTTTTTCATCAACTTAAAGATGGGATCGCACGTGGTTGTGAGCTGAGCAATGAACATACTGATGTATTTCAACCTCCTGAGCAAACTCATGACTTCCTTTTTGTTCTTCATGGGTGGCAGATCTCGAATGGACTTTATCTTAGATGGATCCAATTCGATGCCTCTCCGGCGGACTATAAAACCGAGGAGTTTCCCAGATGGAACCCCAAATGATCATTTGGCTAGATTAAGCTTTAGGTCATACCTTCAAATCCGTTAGAAGAACTTTTTCAAATCGAGGACATGATCAGCATGTGCCTTTGATTTTATGATGACATCATCGACATACACTTAAATCTCTTTGTACATCCTGTCGTGGAAAATGGTGGCCATGGCCCTCATGTAATTTGCCCTTGCATTCTTCAAATCGAATGGCATGACCCTGTAACAATAAGTACCAAATAGAGTGGTGAAAGCGATCTTTTCTGCATCATCCTCATCCATTAGAATCTGGTGGTACCCAGTATAGCAATCCACGAACGACTGTATCTCATGCTTTGCGCAATTATCTAAAAGAATGTGGATGTTTGGCAAAGGAAAATTATCCTTCAGACTTTCTTTGTTCAGGTCTCTATAGTCAACACAGACTCTAGTTTCTTCGTCCTTCTTTGGCACAGGCATAACATTTCCACCCAGGTGGTGTATCGGACAGCTCTGACCACATTGGCGCTTAGTTGCTTAATTATTTCCTCTTTGATTTTGTTACTCATGTCCGTTTTAAATTTTTGTTTCTTTTGTTGGACTGGTTGAAAATCAGGATACATGGGAAGCTTATGAACCACTAAATCAGCACTTAAACCCGACATATCATCATAATACCAAGCAAACACGTCTCTGTATTAAACACGACATATCATCATAATACCAAGCATACACGTCTCTGTATTCAAATAAAAGTTGAATCAAGGAATCTCTGGGTTTTTGTTCAATGTGAATGCTTATCTTTGTTCTCTAACTTCTTCATCACTTCTGATATTAATGGACTCGGTTTCATTGAGGTTGGTCTTAGGCTTGTTTTCAAATTGTTCCAACTCTCTTGTTATTTCCTCAACAACCTCGTCTTCATCATATTCAACCTCTTGATGCATTATTTCGAAATTAGACAGCTTTTTAAGATCTGAGCGTTAATTCCGCATGCATGTCATGTTATTAAAGCCGACATTAACAAAACTGAAATGGAAACAAAACGACAGGAATTAGGAAAAGGAAAGGATACAAAACTTAATACGAACTGCATTTCATTGAAATTGAAAGGATAGAAGGGTTAACATCCAAACAAAACGATCATACTGAGATGTTTGGATTACAACCCTGAAAGTACCCCAAAATAAAAAAGAAGAAGCTGTAAAAGCAAACTACCAAGACTCCTTCCTTATGTTGAGAGGAGTTTCTTCCCAGTTGTTAAGTATGGTGTCTGGGCCAAATAGTTTCATATCGGCACGACTATTTCCTTCACCAGCTTGGATCATATTCACTCCAGAAAACATCTGGATGAGGCCATGGAAAATTTCATCAATGTTTTCCTGTGCCGAGGAATTTTGACCCTCTTGGAGCCGTGGCTTGACAAAAGTGTAGAAAATGTGAGGGATAGGTTGTTGCAAGACACATCCATGCTTTTTACGGTGCTTGGCTTTGTCTTCATCTACTTGTGTTGGCCTGAAGCCTAAACCAAAAGTACCCTGGTTACTAAACGGAGAAATGGGCTACGGAATTCCTTGCAGTGATGCCCCCAAGCCTTTTCCTGGCTCATAACCTTGTCTCAGCATAAGTGCAGCCACCATTACAGATGTGGCGGAAAGACGAGGATGCAGAATGGGCTTTCCTTCCTTAACTTGGTCCACAACAACCACTTCAAAAGACTAATAGGCAATGGATTCTCACCCTTCCTTGGCCTCAATACAGGGGATTAGCGAGTCTTTATAAATGGACGATTTGTCTTCCCCATGAATAATAATTTCCTTCCTGCCATGTTCAAATTTGAGCATCTGATGCAAGGTGGATGGCACAGCTAGGTCCGTATGGATCCATGGCCTTCCAAGAAGAAAGTTAATAGAAGTTTCCATGTCCACAACTTGGAAGACAATTTCAAAATCAACCAGCCCAATTGTCATGGTGAGGTTGATATCCCCAATGGTATCTCTTGCTGATCCATCAAAATCCCGGATGCGAACATTGCTGGGTCGGATTCTGTCTGTATTGATCTTCATGCTTTGTAAGGTAGAGAGAGGGTATACATCTACACTCGAGCCTCCATCAACTATGAATCACTTTACGTAATGCCCCTCACATTTGACAATCAGGTGCAAAGCCCTATTGTGCCTGGCTCCCTCCTCGAGAAGTTCATCATCAATAAAGGAGATTCTGTTCACCTCAAAAAATCTGTTGGCCATCTTCTCTAACTGATTCACTGTGGTCTTCTCTGATACATGTCCCTCATTCAGGGCCTTGATTAGTATACGGGAATGCTCTTCTAAACATATGAGCAGAGATAGTAGAGAGATTTGGGCAGGAGTCTTTCTCAACTGGTCGATGGTTGAGTAATCTTGGACTTCCATCTTTTTTGAAAACTTTTCCACCTCTTCTTCTTTGACTGGTTTCTTTATTGGCATTTGGCCTTCTCTGACTTGCTTGGCCTTCCTCAACTCTTTTGGTGAGTAACACCTCCCTGATCGAGTCAAACCTCCACTTTCCCCCACTTCTTCTATGATTTACTTTCCTTTGTAGGTCACCACAGTTTTATTGTAGTTCCAAGGAACGATTTTCGTGTTTGTCACAATGGGTTGTACGGCAGCTTGATTATGTTCGGCTCTGCTATACTTTTTGCACCGCCCTGATTCTGCCTTGTGATAGGGTCCAAGGACATAACTCCTTGGGCTTGGAACATGGAGCGAAATTCCAACCTCAAGATTTTTTGAACAAATAAAGTTGCCTTCTCTGAGCTTTGGGCGCCTTTCACAATCAATGACACACCTCGACTTGGACTTACTTCCAAACCTCTTCCTTCTTGAATCGTTCCCACTGTCATTTCTGCTCAACCAACCGGCTTGTATTCTTGATCTCGGCCAATCATTCCCACAAAATGAACATCATTGTGTTCTGGAAACAGGTTGTTGGTCATATTAGGATGGTCGTCGCCTTTTGTCACTACAATTAATTTTTCAGCAATGAGTCTTTCTACGGTTCTTTTTAGAGTCCAACAGTCATCAGTGCTATGCCCTGGGGCACCTGAATGATAATCACATCTAGCATTTGCTTGAAATCCATGTGAATCGGGATGCATATGGTGGGGAGCGATGGGTCCAATCATGCCCACTTACTTCAACTTCTAGAATAGACTAGAGTAATGATTCAGCCAATTGAGTGAATTTTTCCATTGGCCTTTGCTTTCGACCATAATCCTACCTAGGGCGAGCATTGTATGGTGCCCAAAAATTTTACTACTGAGGTCGGGGGATCCTTGGAGCTGGTGCCCATACTTATTGATTGGGAGGCCGAGCATAGGATTTAGCATTAAACACTGTATATTGTGGTAGGCCTACAAAGTACTAAGGAATTGGCAGAGGATAATCATTTTATGGGTAGCTGGATTGCCCCTGTTGAACTTTCATATAAGGGTATGATGCCCCTCTTTGAACTTCCCTGAGTCCTAAAGTCATCACGGGCCCTTCATCTCTTTTCTTTCTATTTGTCAAACTTCCCGACCCATTTTGGATCGCCTGAGTGGTGGCTTTGAGAGCAGCTTGACTTACAATTCTGCCAGTCTTGAGGCCATTTTTGACCATTTCCCCTATCTTGATGTCTTCTACCAAAGTTCTTCCCATTGCGGACATCATGTTTTGGAAATAATTAGGCTCTTGAGCCTCTAGAAAAACGGTGATCAACTCATGGTTATCCATGGGTGGATTAACTCTAGAAGTTTGCTCCCTCCACTTGATGACATACTCCCTAAAGATTTCGATCGGTTTTTTATTCATATTGGATAGGGAATTACGATCCGACGCAATATCAATGTTGTACTAAAATTGTTTGAAGAATACTTGGGCCATGTCATCCCAAACATGCTAGTGAGAGATATCTTGGTCAATGAACCATTCAAAGGCTACTCCCACCAGAATCTCCCCAAAATAATCCATCAACAATTCTTCTTTTCCTCTTGCACACCTCAGTTGGTTGCAATACCTTTTCAAGTGGGTGATAGGGTCGCCGTGTCCATCACATTTCTCAAATTTTGGTGTCTTGAATCCTGGTGGCAAATGGACGTGAGGGAACATGCATAGATTACTGAATGAAACAATTTTGTTACCACCTAGTCCTTATATTTTCTTTATATTCTGTTCAAGACTTTTCATTTTCTTGGCTATCTCATTTGGCTCAACCGTCTTGGAAGACTTTTCATTTTCCACTGGTGACTCGTACTTGAGTCTGATTGTATGGAGCCGAGAACCTGAAAGCCATATTTTGAGAGTGGTATTGGGCATCATAAGAATGAGATTGTGGCTCGTTGAGTGGCCTCATCACATGAAGTGGTCGCGGGATTGTATATACCCGCGCCAGGCACGACAAGAGGGGTGTTCCTGACCGGCGTGGCTGGAGATCGCGTATTAGGGGTACTAAAGGTAACATGTAAGCTGTAGTTTGACACATACCCTGGTGGTAGGATAGGATCTCTCATTGCATGGAGCGGTGGTTGAGTATCCAGGGGTATGGTGGAAATTCCTTCTGAGAGGACCTGAGGCGGAGGGTGACCGGAGATCCACGCTTGATAGACATCCGACAGTTGTTGTTTCAATCTTCTTACTTCCTACTCTTGCTCAACTGGCTGACCATGGGGTCGTCACTGACCAACTCGATCTCATCATTGTTAGCCATTGCTACCTTTCCCTTAGATCTGGTGAAGTAATGATGTGTTGCCAGTTTCACCACAAACCAACCACCTTAAGCTTACTATATAAGCGGTAACAAACGTTTTAGGGTTAAGCATTTTACAGATATGAATCAAACGTAAATATGCTATGCTCCTAAAATTATCACCATCTCTAACATGCTTTTGGAAGGCTTCATGTTTCATTCCGGCTTATAAGGCTGCTCCTTATTGACGCTCTTATTTTCTCTCTCTCCTCTCTCTCTCTCTCTCTTTCGTTTTTCTTTTCACTCACCTCATTTTGACCCCTCATTTTAGAGTCATTGAAAAATATTTGACCGAACCTTTTAGGGGTTGCCTACGTATCATGTCCTTGGCATGAATAAGATAATTACGTAGTTCAAGGAAATCAGGAATAAATAAATAAATAAACTAACTCTGTTTTTTACTCATACAATCTAGACCACGAAAGCTCCTAACAAGGAAAATATTTTTGGATTTTATTGTGGGAATTTTCGAAAGAAAGACTTCTAAAGAAGAAAGAAAATATTTTTGGGGTTTTGAATTTTTGCCGGTGAATGAAAAATCTTTGGATTCCGAGTTCTCTTTTTAATTTCAGAAAGAAAAAGTTTTAAAGAAGAATGAAAATATTTTACAATTCAATTTATTTATTATTTTGAAATTTCTAGATTTGATGTCTCAAAGATAGATTTAAAGGAAAATATTTTTAGATTTTTTTGGAATTGTTGAAAGAAAAATTCTAAAGAAGAAAGAAAGCATTTTATTTTTGGGATTTCGATTTTTTTGGACTCTTCCAAAGAAAGAATTCTAAAAAAGAAAGAAAATATTTTTGAATTTTTAGTTTTGCCTTTGAATTTCTAAAAATATATTTGGATTCTCAGTTTTATTTTTAATTTTCGAAAGAAAAACTTCCGAAGAAGAACGAAAATATTTTGGAATTCAAATTTTTTTTTTGTTTTTTTAAATTTATGGATTTGATGCATCAAAGATTAAAGGAAAATATTTTTTGATTTTTGAAAATTAGGGGCTGAACCCGATAAAGGTTGCCTACGTATATCACATCCGGTGAGAATCAAACATGCGTAGTTCGGTAAAAAGGATTATTTGTACTAAACTAAGAGAATAATTTTGTATTATTAATTTCGCTCAACTAATTTTTTAACGTCGGTCAACAATGCAGGAAAGCCTTTCAAATGATGTAGCAAGTAGCAAATAAGTGAACATGATGGTCTCAAAAAGGATTCATGTCTTATACGAACCCGACCCCTGTGCCGAGTTTCGCTAAGTCAAATGCACGTGATGCAAATAAAGCGAACCTACTAGAGATATCTGACATGAGGTTTGTTCTTCTAGGTTTAAATCCTAGTGAAAAAGGTATCTAGACTAGCTTACTCGAGCGGAGAACTCGAGTCGAGGAGGGTCAGTGTACCGGTAGAATTGCTTTCCGGCCTAGCTAGTGGTGCTCCCGCCTAAAACAAGTGTGACTAAAATCCTTCACCGGGTGACAAGCACCTCGGCTATCTCAAAGAAAGCAGGATATGTCAAGCAAATGCCCAGTTTTAATTTCAAGAAGACTTAGAGGGGTGTGTGAGAAGACAGTTTATATGTACAATTCAACAATATCAAAGCAGTAAAAAGCATGCAAGTAGAAAATTATGCCCAAACAAATTAAAGTATATATAAAATTAATAAAGCCAAATAATAGTCAACATGTACAAGCTCGAATTTTGGTTTCCCCAGCAGAGTCGTCAGAGTTGTTACACCCCTTTTCTACCCCAAAAAGACATGTGTGTTATGGATTGTGGGTTAAAGAGTTTTTCCAATTACTGTGACCATTTTGAAATAGGGATAATTTGTTATTCAAAGTCCCACTTGGAATTGATTTTTGGTGTTCAAAGTCACCTTTTATTTGAATACCTAGTCAAAGGAAGGTTTGACTCTTTTATTATTGATCTGCAAAAAAAAAGTCCGGATAAGATATTCTATCGACCGGGGAGAAGGTGTAAGGCATTCCCCGAGTCCCGTGGTTCTAGCACGGTCGCTTTGTTGACTTAAACTTTGCTTGAATTAATTTTTGACAAACTGAGATTTATATGATTTTTATATTTTACCTACCCGCTTTTATTTCTGGATTCTTAGAAAAATTAAAGAAAATTTTGAATAATAAGATGTCACAAACAAACTACGCAAGCGAATGCGTGATCGAGACGAAATTTATTGATTTTATCATAATAGCGCCACGCAAATGAATCCACAGTTATGACAAGGATTATTAATATATTATTACTTTTGAAAAAGTTACTACACTTAAATAAATTAATTAAATATTTGATATCGCGCTACGCAAGCGAATTCGCGATTTTAGCATAAGGATTAATTAAATTATAAATTAATTAAATCAAGTAGAAATGGTATGAGATTATTGAATTAAAATATTAAATGTCAATATCACGCTACACAAGCGAGTCCGTGAAGTTAAAGCGCACCTACTATTTACCTAGCGTTTAAATTAATAAAAGAAAATGCTTAAACTAATTGGATTATTGTTACACATCATGAAAGTTAACTAACTCCTAATAAGTTTATTCAACTAATCTAGTATTATTTTCGAAGATGGTTCATATAATTTATTCAGAAAGTGGGTCAATTTGCTTATTTAGTTGTGGCATTGGGCAAACATCTATACAAAAGAATGGACAAAATATTTAGACTTCTTAAAGGCATTGGGCCTGTTGGACAGAATCCGTCTTGGCCCGTTATTGGGCTCCAGAAATGGGCACAATCTAAAAGCGCAATGGCTTTCAACTGCTAAGACAACCCACCTGGGCTAAATTGCGTGTCTGGCGTTTTTTGCTCTAAGCCATTAATCTTTATTTTTAGGTAGCAATCCCAACCACCTATTTATGATCTAACCACTTTCTACCAATAATCCAAGGTCCTAGCAATATGGTCACATGTAAAATCTTAATTTTATCACAATAACCAAAGGTTTCAGGCATGGAGCTTTTGTTCTTTTCTTTAAAGAATATCCTAACATAAACTGGCCAGAATTGCACAAGGTGCATAAACAGTCCTTAAACACATTACAACCTGCTTGAAACATCTCATTATATATGCATCAAACTGTAATAGATAGTAAAGTCAAGTAACACATTAATAAAGAGTATTTGAACATTTAGAGATTCATTTTAACATATGAATCCAACAAGATATACTTAAACAATAAAGAAAATTATCTAGCATTCATTTATCTAGATGGATATGCTCCTAACAGTCAAGATGAGTTCAAATTTTCTTTATAATGTAAAAATATCTGCAACATAAGATTAAAGAGTTACCTGGGTTTCGTAGAATAATAAATACCTCAATGAAGAACGAAAGCTCAACAACAAAAGCAGCAGAAAACAACAGCAAAACGCCAGAAAACAAGCAGCAAATTCGTGTTTGAACAGCCCGAAAACTTAGAGAAGAAACCCAGAACCAAACTCTAAATAAGACTTATACTTTTCTAAAAGTTTGCACTCTAAGATTCACTCCCAAAGCTCACAATTTCAGCTTACTAAAGGTTGCTTCAGCTGCTGAATTTTTTATGTTTTTGTGTGTTCAAGAAATTCTGAGGATGTATGGAAGTGTGATAGAGTGTGTGGCAATGTAACGACCCGATCGGTCGTTTCGAGATTTATAGCCCCGTTTCCCCCATTTACTGCTTCTTTTTTGCTTTACAGCTGTATCATATCTTACCCGGTTGGTTGGTTGGGGTCCAGAGTATTTTCGGAGTGAATTGAGACTTAGTCTCTTAATTGGAAGCTTAAGTTAGAAAAGTTGACCGGATGTAGACTTGTGTTTAAACGACCTCGGATTTTAAATTTTATGGTTCTGTTAGCCCCATTAGGTGATTTGGGACTTAGGAGCGCGTCCGGAATGTGATTTTGAGGTCCGTAGTAGAATTAGGCTTGAATTAGCGAAAGTTGGAATTCTGGAGATTTTGGCCGGTAGTGGAAATTTTGATATCGGGGTGGTATTGGATTTCCGGAAGTTGGAGTAGGTTCGTGGTGTCATTTTTTACTTTTGTGTAAAATTTGAGGTCATTTGGACGTGATTTGATGTGTTTCGACATCGTTTGTAGAATTCGGAAGTTTAGAAGTTCTTAGGCTTGAATTTGGGTGTAATTTGGTGTTTTGATGATGTTTTGAGTGATTCGAAGGTTTGACTAAGTTTGTATCGGGTTATAGGACCTGTTGGTATGTTTGGTTGAGGTCCCAAGGGCCTCGGTGTGATTTCGGGTGGTGAACAAATTGATTTTAGTTGAATAATTGCAGTTGAAGCTACTACTACTGGTGTAACCACACCTGCGGAGTGGGAACCGCAGGTGCGAGCCTGTAGAAGCGAAGGAGCAGCCATGGATGCCGCCAAGAAGGAGCTGGGCAGGAACCGCATGTGCAAATATTTTCCCGCACATGTGAGGGTCGCAAATGCGGCCAGCTGGGCGCAGGTGCTATGTTATTCCCGCACCCGTGATGATCGCTGTCACGACCCAAAATCCCACCTTCAGGTCGTGATGGCGTCTAACGTTGAACCCGCTAGACAAGCCAACGTTACTGATGATTTTGATTTAGTCCTTTGTTATTTAGTATTTAGAAAGTGATATACAATAACAAATAGAAATAAGAATGCGAAGATAAGAAATTCAACAACTTAAATAATAAATCTTACGAAATTTCCTTAAACATACCCCCAGAACTGGTGTCACAATTTCACAGACAGTCTAAGATTTACTATAACATAAGTTTGAAATAAACAAGTGTAGCTGTCTAGAAATACAAGATAAGATAGAAGGAAAAAAATAGATGGTGACGCCAAGGCCTGCGCACGCCTGCAGGACTACCTCGGTGTCGCCGTGGACTGAAGGATGCTCCCTCACTCAATGTCCACAGGGTCCGGCTCCATAATCTGCACAACATAAAGAAGTGCAGGTGTAGCATTAGTACAATCGACCCCATGTACTGAGTAAGTGCCGAGCCTAACCTCAGCGAAGTAGTAACGAGGCTAGGACACGACAAATAATAAACACTTGTGCAATTCAATAATATATAATAGAAATAACGGTAGGGAGTAAAACAGTTAAGTACAAATACGGGGAAAACATGTTGGGGTATAAAGGGGAAAACACTTATTGCGTAATAAAACATGACAACCGTCTAATATCAAAATAACAACAGAGAACAAATAAGTGCACGACATCACCCTTCGTGCTTTACTCTCGTTCTCACCAGACAAGTGCACGGCATCACCCTTCGTGCTTTACTCTCGTTCTCGCCAAAACAAGTGCACGACATCACCCTTCGTGCTTTTACCTCACAATATCACGGCACGACATTATCCTTCGTGCATTATCTCTCATATCATGGCACGACATCACCCTTCGTGCTTTTACCTCACAATATCACGGCACGACATTATCCTTCGTGCATTATCTCTCATATCATGGCACGACATCACCCTTCGTGCTTTTTAAATATAAAATCATTGTATGACATCACCCTTCGTGCTTTACACTCTCATCCTCACAATGCAATAAATAAATACACGACATCACCCTTCGTGCTTTACACTCTGCCTCACCCGAACAATAACCAGAACAACGATTTGGCAAGGAAGGACCACAATGCAAACCATAATTTTACAACATCCCGGCAAGGGAACAATAACAGAAATATCACCGTCCCGGCAAGGGACACAACTATAATCAATCTCACTGAATGTACAACTTAACCAACTAATCCTCAACCGTAAAACTAATCGACAATGTTGACAACCAAGTATTTCCAACAATTTTATAATCTCCGAAACGAAATCTACTTAATAACACAGTGGATGCGAAGAAAAACACATATACCATAAGATATGACTCAGGGGCATGCTTGACAACAAGGTATAGGTACTCGTCCCCTCACATATACATTGAACATGATAATAACACATAGCACATATGACTCAATACCTATTCCCTCAAGCTAAGGTTAGACCAAACACTTACCTCGGCTCTAAGAATGCAAATCAAGCCTCTAGCACCACTTTTCCTTTCGAACCCGACTCCGAAACAATCGTATCTATACATAATCGACTCAATAGTATTACTCAACAATTCAATTCCAAAGCCTAGTTATAGATTTCCCAACATTCTTCCAAAAATTCCAAAATTCGGCCTCAGGCCCGCTTGGTCAAAACACGAGGTTCGGACCAAAACCTGATCACCCATTCCCCCACGAGCCCGAATATACAATTTGTTTTGAAATCCGACCCCAAAATGAGGTCAAATTCCAAAAAATTCAAACAGCCCTAACTCTAACCGAAACGCCAATTTCTACCCTTTAGTTCCATGATTTTAAGCCTAGAATCTAATAATTGTTGATGAAAATGGAAGAAAATGAAGTTAGGATTACTTACCTATGAAGCTATGGTGGAAAAGGTGCTCCAAAATCACCTAAGAGGGTTAAGGAAGAAGGGGGGGGGGGCTGTGAAATATGGTGAAAATCCCGTAAGTGTTCTATTTTTGGGCATTTAAATAACTGGGTGATTTATGGTCTATTCGATCGCGGATCGAAGGGTGCGATCGCATAGTGTAAGGGAACTTAAGCTTCGCGATCGCGGGGCTACAGGTGCGATCAAAGAGTGTATTACCAGCTAAGCCCAACTCACCTACACCCCTGTGCGGTCGCAGGCCCACCTATGCGATCACACAGTGTACCTGACTCCTCCCCCTTTTCAAAGATATGCGATCGAAGCTATAACTACGCGATCGCATAGAGCAATACACCAGACACCAACAATTTTCCTAAGTTTTCCACCCGAACACCTACATGAAACTCACCCAAGCCCTCGGGGATCAAAACCAAATATACACATAACCTCAAAAACATCCTACAGACTTATTCGAGTAATTAAACGACCGAAATAACATGATAAACATCGAATTAAAGCTCAATTTCTATAAAAATTCTCAAAACTTCATTAACTTCAAGTTTTGCATTTTTAGTCCTAGTCACCTCAAACTGAGTCCGTTTTTTTACCAAATTTCACATGTAGCACAAAATAAACATATTGAACCTGTTCCGGGCTCCGGAACCATAATACGGGCCCAATAACACAGGTTTCACATGAATTCTCATTTTCAAAAACCTTTATATCTTTCAGAAAATAATTTTCTTTAAAAATTCATTTCTCGGACTTGGGACTTTGGAATTTGATTATGTGCATACGCCCAAGTTCCATATTTTCCTACGGACCCTCCGGGACCGTCAAATCACGAATCCGGGTTCGTTTATCAAAAACGTTGATCAAAGCCAACTTTATTCAAATTTTAACACAAAAATATCATTTTTATCAGTTTTTCACATAACGTCTTCCCGACTATACGCTCGGGCTGCGCACGCAAATCAAGGTGAGATACAAAGACGTTTTCACGGCCTCAGAACACAGATTTAGCTAAAATTACACGGGATGACCTTTTGGGTCATCACAATCTCCACCTCTAAAACAATCGTTCGTGCTCGAACGGACATAGAAAGGTACCTGGATCGGGGAAAAGATGGGGATATCGGCTCCGCATATCGGAATCAAACTCGGACTCCCAGGTAACTGCCTCAACAGGCTGACCTCTCCACTGAACACGAACCAAAGGATAACTCTTCGATCTCAACTGACGAGCCTACCGAGCTAATAAGGCTACTGGATCCTCCTCATAAGTAAAATCCTTGTCCAACTGGACACCGCTAAAGTCAAGTACATGAGAAGGGTCGGCAATATACCTCCGAACCATAGATACATGAAACACCGGGTGTACGACTGATAGACTAGGTGACAAAGCAAGTCTGTAGGACACCTCTCCCACCTTGTCCAGAATCTTAAATGGACCAATGTACCTAGGGCTCAACTTTCCCTTCCTTCCGAACCTCATCACTCCCTTCATGGGCGACACTCGAAGAAATACCCGGTCTCCAATCATAAATGCAAAATCACAAACTCTGCGATTCGTATAACTCTTCTGCCTGGACTGAGTTGTACGAAGTCTATCCTGAATAATCTTCACTTTATCCAAGGCATCCTGGACTAACTCTGAACCCAACAATCTAGCCTCTCCCGGCTCGAACCACCCAACTGGCGACCAACACCGCCCACCACACAATGCCTCATACGAAGCCATCTGAATGCTCGACTGATAGCTGTTGCTGTAGGAAAAATCAGCTAAAGGCAAGAACTGGTCCCATGAACCTCCAAAATCAATGACACATGCTCGCAACATATCCTCCAAAATCTGAATAGTACGCTCGGACTGTCCGTCCGTCTGAGGATGAAATACTGTGCTCAAATCAACCCGTGTGCCCAACTCACGCTGAAATACCCTCCAGAAATGGGAGGTAAACTGAGTATCTTGATCAGAAATAATGGACACAGGTACACCATGCAGGTGGACAATCTCCCTGATGTAGATCTTTGCCAACTTCTCCGAAGAATATGAAACTGATACAAGAATGAAGTGTGCTGACTTGGTCAGCCTATCCATAATGACCCACACCACATCAAAGATTCTCTGAGTCCGTGGGAGCCCAACTACGAAATCCATGGTAACACGCTCCCACTTCCACTCGGGAAGCGCAATCTGTTGTAGCAAACCCCCGGGTATCTGGTGCTCGTACTTAACCTGCTGACCGTTCAAGCACCGAGCTACATATGCCACAATGTCTTTCTTCATCCTCCGCCACCAATAATGCTGCCGCAAGTCCTGGTACATCTTTGCGGCGCACGGATGAATGGAATACCGCGAACTATAGGCCTCCTGCAAGATCAACTCACGAATACCATCAACACCAGACAAGTGCTCGACATCACCCTTCGTTCTTTACTCTCGTTCTCGCCAAAACAAGTGCACGGAATCACCCTTCGTGGTTTTACCTCAAAACATCATGGCACGACATTATCCTTCGTGCATTATCTCTCATATCATGGCACGACATCACCCTTCGTGCTTTTTAAATATAAAATCATGGCACGACATCATCCTTCCAGCTTTACACTCTCATCCTCACAATGCAATAAATAAATACATGGCATCACCCTTTGTGCTTTACACTATTATCACCCAAAAATTAACCAGAACAACGATTTGGTAAGGAAGGACCACAAGACAAACAATAATTTTACAACATCCCGGCAAGGGAACAATGATAGAAATATCACCGTCCCGGCAAGGGACACAACTATAACCAATCTCACTGAATGTACCACTTAACCAAATAATCCTCAACCGGACAACTAATCAACAATGTTCACAACCAAGTATTTCCAATAATTTTATAATCTCCGAAACGAAATCTACTTAATAACACAGTGGATATCGAAGAAAAACACATATACCATAAGATATGACTCAGGGGCATGCTTGACAACAAGGTATAGGTACTTGTCACCTCACCTATACATTGAACATGATAATAACATGTAGCACATATGACTCAACACCTATTCCCTCAAGCTAAGGTTAGGCCAAACACTTACCTCGTCTCCAAGAATGCAAATCAAGCCTCTGGCACCGCTTTTCCTTTCTAACCCGACACTGAAACAATCGTATCTATACATAATCGACTCAATAGTATTACTCAACAATTCAATTCTAAAGCCTAGTTATATCCAAAAATTTTAAAATTCGGCCCCGGGCCCGCTTGGTCAAAACTCAAGGTTCGGACCAAAATCCGATCACCTATTCCCCCACGAGCCCGAATATACAATTTGTTTTGAAATCCGACCCCAAAATGAGGTCAAATTTCCAAAAATTCAAAAAGCCCTAACTTTACCCAAACCCCCAATTTCTACCCTTTAATTCCATGATTTTAGGCCTAGAATCTAATATTTGTTTATGAAAATGGAAGAAAATGAAGTCAGGATTACTTACCTATAAAGCTATGGTGGAAAAAGTGCTCCAAAATCGCCTAAGAGGGTTGGGGAAGAAGGGGGGGTTGTGAAATATGGTCAAAATCCCCTAAGTGTTCTATTTTTGGGCATTTAAATAAGTGGGTGATTTTTGGTCTATGTGATCGCAGATCTAAGGGTGTTATCGCATAGTGTAATGGAACATAAGCTTCACGATCACGGGGCTACAGGTGCGATCATAGAGTGTATCTACACCCCCCCCCCCCAGCTCACCTACACCCTTGTGTGGTCGCAGGCCCACCTATGTGATCGCACAGTGTACCTGACTCCTCCCCCTTCTCAAAGCTATGCGATTGCAACTATACCTATGCGATCGCATAGAGCAACACACCAGAAACCAGCAATTTTCCTAAGTTTTGCACACAAGCTCAAAAACATCCTATGGACTTATTCGAGTAATTAAACCACCGAAATAACATCATAAACATCAAATTAAACCTCAAAATCTATAAAAATTCTCAAAAATTCATTAACTTCAAATTTTCCATTTTTAGTCCGAATCACCTCAAACTAAGTCTGTTTCTTACCAAATTTTACAGGTAGCACAAAATAAACATATTGAACTTGTTCCGGGCTCCAAAACCATAATAGGGGTCCGATAACACAGGTTTCACATCAATTCTCATTTTCAAAAACCTTAATATTTTTCAAAAAACAATTTTCTTTAAAAATTCATTTCTCGGAATTGGGACCTCGGAATTTGATTCTGAGCATACGCCCAAGTCCCACATTTTCCTACAGACCCTCTGGGACCGTCAAATCACGGATCCAAGTCCGTTTACCACAAATTTTGATGAAATCCAACTTTATTAAAATTTTAACACAAAAATATCATTTTTATCAGTTTTTCACATAACGGCTTCCCGGCTTTATGCCCGGGCTACGCATGCAAATCGAGGTGAGATATAAGGAGGTTTTTACGGCCTCGAAACACAAATTTAGCTATAATTACACCGGATGACCTTTTGGGTTATCACAATCGCAGGAGCAGAGGCTGAGTTTAAGTGACTTTCCGCAGAAGCGGAGCTTGGTCCGCATATGCGGATATAGTACCACAAATGCGGTTTTACTGGGCAGACACTATAAATTTAAGACTTAGGGAATTTTTCCCATTTTCATATTTTGGAACTCGGACTTTGGGGATTTTTGAGGAGATTTTCAAAGGGAATTCGAGGTTATCACTCAGGTAAGTTCCTTGAGCCTAATTATCCTTAGTAATGGTGTTTTCTCATTTATTTTACACCTAATTAGTGAGGTTTTGAAGTGAGAACTGGGGTTTAGGGCTTGAGAATCTGAGAATGAACTTTGTGGTTTTAGAGGGGCATTTGAGGTCTGATTTTCATAAATTTGGTGTGGGTAGACTCGTAAGTGAATGGGCTTTCGGTTTTTGTGATTTTTGTCAGATTTTGAGATGTGGGCCCGAGGTCTGGGTTCGGGCAGATTTCGGATTTTGGCTATAATTTAGTACTTTTCTTGTGGATTTGATCCCTTTAGCCTAAATTGGTTGTGTTGTACTACTTGTTGCTAGAGTCAGGACGTTTGGAGACCGATTTGAGAGGTAAAGGCATCTCGGAGTAGAGATTTTCTCGGGTTGAGGTAAGTAACGCTTTCAAACTTGGTCCTGGGGGTTCGGAACCCAAGTTTTGATTGTTATGTGGTTGGCATTGAGGCGACGCGCATGCCAAGTGACGGGCGTGCAGAATTGTGACCTAGTTGGCTCCATGGCACCGTATAGCGGCTCTGTCTTGTAGATGATCATGTTTTCACTATGTGATAAAGCAGTTGAGTTGTCGATCATGTTAGATATCATGTTTAGGATTATTGTCGGTATTGTGGAGACCCAAGTGGTCATTTCTTGCTTTCATTTAACTTTTTTTAATGGATAGTTTGTACTCAGTCATGTACATACCTTTTATGTCATATACCAGTCAAAGTTGCTATCAATTTCATCATCATTTTACTGTTTCGGGCTAGTTTTCATGATATTTTGAGCCCATGAGTGAGACTAGAGAGGTTGATGACTGAGTGTGGCCGAGAGCCGATTGTGAGTGGCAGATATGGGATCGGGCTGCACGCCGAAGTGGATATATTGATGTTATGATAGCGCTTGGGCTGTATGATCCCCTTCAGAGTCTGTAACACACCCCAGTGAGCGTGGCTGATATTATTGAGGGATGGATCTTCCCTGGACATGGATCTTGTCCAAAGTACTTGTTACCTGGAGATGGATCTTCTCCACAGGGCTGGATTGGCCATTTTTCCTTGGTATTGGGTGACCTATGGTAATCGTCATGTATATATTCCAGGATGGATCTTCCCTGAGCCGTATGAGCCATATACACTACCGAGTGGTTGAGATATCGAAAGTGTGAGCACTTGAGGCTGACAGCATGGTGCATCACTTACAGTATGTGCATTGGCATTGTAGTGATAATAGAGTCATATTCATTACACTGTACAGATCTGCTTTATTTTTCGGTTATTAATTGTGAGCATGTGATTTTTCACCTACTAAATACACCTACAAATTTTCTAAATAATTTAAGTTTTTAGGTTTCTGTTGAATTTCAGTGTCTATTTGTTAATTACTTATGATCATAATTCATTCTTTAAAATCAATGAAATATAATATAATAACAAAAACATTTATTATTTGGCACAATCAGGTTTTGATAATTGGTTGCATAATTTAGTCCTTTTACTAAGAAAATTATAAAATTTATTCTTTAAATAAACATGGGTATTAAACTAAATGATTTTACTTTTTAACTCATCAATTAATTTATAATTAAGCAAAACTATGTTAAAGTTAGTTACTACTTTTTAAAAGTTTAAATTGAATAGATTAATTAACTTAAATTGGCCAAAGGAGGTTTAAAATAGGACCTGGGCCAAATTACCCAGGCCCAAAATCCCTTCTCCCTAACACCAAATCCGGACCAGCCCAAACCCCACAACCCGGCCTGCCCCTACACTACCAAAACGACCCCGTTTAAGTTAAGATCAATCTCAGCCGTTGATCTTTCCAGATCCAACGGATGAGAACTACCAAATCACTAATTATATAAATGTCCAAACTAAACCCTACCCCCCCCATTCACTCAGA
>ML330175.1:0-40201 GCA_005239505.1 Nicotiana paniculata | reverse complement strand
CATTTCTCCCAATTTAACACCAGATTCGTTTCTTCACAATGGGCCAACACCATGCTCAGATTTTTCAAACAATCATCATAAGATGACCCAAAGACTAAGAAGTCATCCATGAACACCTCTACGAATTTTTCCATCATATCAGTGAACATAGCCATCATACATCTCTGGAAGGTGGCTGGTGCATTGCAAAGACCAAATGGCATTCTCTTGAAGGCGAAGGTGCCATAAGGGCAAGTAAACGTGGTATTCTCCTGATCCTCTGAGAATATGACAATTTGATTGTAACCTGAATACTCATCCAGAAAGCAATAATGTTCATGCCCTGCTAATCGTCCAGCATTTGATCAATGAATGGGAGTGGAAAATGATCCTTCCGGGTTGCTTTGTTGAGCCTTCGATAATCAATGCAAACTCTCCAACCCGTAATAGTGCGGGTAGGAATTAGCTCATTCTTCTCATTCTCAATCACGGTCATCCCTCCCTTTTTGGGTACACATTGAACCGGGCTCACCCAGTTGCTGTCAGAAATAGGAAAAATGATACTTGCATCCAGCAATTTTATGACTTCTTTCTTCACTACTTCTTTCATGATGAAATTCAGCCTCCTTTACTGCTCAACACTCGGGCAATGTCCATCTTCCAAAAAGATTTTATGCATTCAAACGATGGACGGATTCCTTTAATATCTTCAATGGTCCACCCAATCGCCTTTTTGTGCTCACGAAGTACCCTAAGCAATTTCTGTTCTTGTGTATTGGTCAGGCTGGATGAGATGATCACGGGAAATGTCTCAGAGTTCCCCAAATAAGCATAGCGTAAATGTGCTGGAAGAGGTTTGAGTTCCAGCTTTGGAGCCTCTTCAATAGATGGCTTAGGAGGGGTTAGAGTAACAGGCTTGTTAAACTCTTCAAATTTTCCTAGCCCGTGGAGGTAACTGCAAGATACTTCAAGAACTTTCTCAATGTATCCCCTTGTTTCATCCCCACATTCTTCTTCATCCCCAACTAACACTCGCTCAAGAGGGTCAACAGGACTCATGTATGGAACCATTTATGCTGATTTGCTTTCCACTACAGTAATCATGGATAGCTCTTCATAGTGCACAGGTAACTTGAGTGCCTTATAAATATTAAACACCTCCACTTGATCACGAACTCGCATCATCATTTTCCCTTCACACACATCAATGATAGCTCGGCCCGTAGCTAGGAAGGGACGCCCCAAAATAAATGGGACTTCCTGATCAGGCTCATAGTCCAAGATAATGAAATCAGCTGGGAATATGAAAGAGCCCACCTGAACCAGCACATCTTCAATTACTTCCTCAAGATGAGCAAGGGAGCAATCACCCAATTGTAAAATCACTGTTGTTGGGCGTGGCTCACCCAACCCCAACTGCTTGAACACAGATAGCAGCATCAAATTAATGCTTGCCCCAAGATCGCACAAAGCTCGCCCGACTGCATGCTTACCTATTGACATTTGGATAGTAAAACTACCTGGATATTTTAATTTCTGAGGTAGCTTGCTTTGAATTCTTGAGCTAACTTCCTCAGTGATCGCCATGGTTTCGAACTCAGTCAGCCTTCGTTTATTAGCCACAATGTCCTTGATGTATTTAGCATATTTGGGCACCTCCTGCAGAATGTATCCCAGTGGAATATTGATTTGTACCTGCTTCAAGAGGTCAATAAACTTTTTATATGCTGCATTATATTTCACCTTTTGCAACCTTTGAGGGAATGGAGGGGGTGGCCTCACAACAAATGGTGGGGGTTGCTCAGCCACCGCCTCTTTTGCTGGCTTATCTGATTCTTTCGGGTTGTCTGATGTTAATTCAATAGTGGCCGGCTTCTCATTAAAAGTTACCTGCTTTCTCTTTTTGGACTGGACTTCTTCCAATTGCTTCCCATTCCTCAATGATATAGCATTAACAGATGCTTTAGGATTAGCTTCAGTGTCACTTGGAAGAGCCCTCGTTGGTCGGATATTTTGAGAACTGGCGAGTTGCCCCACTTGACATTCTAAATTTCTCATTGCTACAGTCTGGGCTTGGTGATCAGCCATTATTTTCTGATTGAAATCAAGTTTTTTGTTCATCATTCTCTTCATAATCTCCTCAAGGCTTGTTGATGGTTCAGCCTGAGGTGATTTGTATTGCTGTTGAGGTGTTGGATGCCTGTAGTGATTCTGAGTGCTTTGATTTCCACCCCAAGAGAAGTTTGGGTGGTTTCTTCAGTTAGGATTATAAGTGTTTCCATATTGATTTGCTTGTCCCCTATTCGCATTACCCACAAAGCAAACAGACTCTGCATTAACCGGGCATAAATCACTCGAATGACCCTCCCCACAGACTTTACAAAATACCTGAATCTGTTGCACTGGTTGGGCATGTTGCACTGGTTGAGATTGTTTCTTGTTAATGATCAGGTTCATCTGATTGACTTGGTTAGTCAATGTGGAAATCTGAGTTGATAATGCTGAGACCACATCTAGTTCAAGAACCTCTGGTGACTTTTGAACCACATTTCTCCCCATCTCACCTTGCCAGNTTCTTTCTAAAGGAGACTATCTCACTCCTGATCTTTGCAGTCTTTCCTGAAGGGAAGAACCTTGCCAGAAATTTTCTCGCCAAATCGTTCCATGTTGTAATGGAATTAGTTGGTTCTGCCTTCAGCCATCGCTTTTCTTCGCCGAATAGAGAGAATGGGAAAAGCGTGAGCCTCACATAATCTGGCGTGACCCCATTAGTGATATAAGTATCACTAACCTCCAAGAAGTTCAGAATGTGTTGTTGTGGATCCTCGTGTGGAAGACCCAAAAACTGCCCGTTTGCATGAAGTAGTTGGATCATGCTCTGTTGAGCTCAAAGTGCCAGTGATTCTGGGCTTCACGATGCTGGAGGTGAAATTAGCAATACTAGGCATTGCCACCTCCTGAACAGCCATGTGTTGTTCCTATACCATGTTCACAGGAAATCGGATAAAGTCCTAAATATTGTTTGTATCTCTTGCTTCTCGCAACCTCCTGTGAAATGTTCTCTCAGGTTCGGGGTCAAAGCCGTCAAGTCTGTCCTGGCTTCTGACCCTACGCATTCAATCGAAGTTCCTGAGATTTGAGCAAAAATCACATGACGTTAGACTCAATGAAATAAACATTAAAGCAAGTAACTAGAAAGTAGTCTATATTCAAGTCCCCGACAACGGCGCCAAAAACTTGTTGCTCCCAAATGCACACGCAAGTATACGTGGTCGTGGCAAGTAATATAATGTTAAATCGAATGTCGAACCCACAGGGACTTGCGTAAACTACTTGCTGAATCACTCTAATTGTTATTTAATCGAGCCAAAATAAAATCCAGGAATGTAACTAATTTATACTACGATTCTATGAACTAACTAATTATTAAGTAACGAGAGTATTGTTGTGTTTATTCAGTAGAGACAATATTCCAGGGTTGTGATCAATTCACCACTCATATTGCATTCTAATTAACTCTCCCTTTCATATAATTCACTCATGGTTGCTAATTAATCGATAATTGCTCTCATAGCCTTCTCCCGAAGCACTACTCGCCTATTCTCAATAGATTAACGCCTATATTCCTATGAAATTAATCTATTAGAACGCACTAAGATTACGATGTTTAATTAAGCACGGTGACTAGGTATATTCCTATCCTAACCACAAATCCGCTCCCCTGAAGGGTTAAGATCGCGCTCTCTTCAATTCTTCTCTAATCTATATACGGCTTTCCCAAGCATAACATAGATAGTATATAGAACCTAATTGCTGGCCAAACAATTAAGCAATTAAACACAGAATTGAAGAAACAACCATATATTGAGTGAACTATATTCAAGGTTAAATTAATGTCGAATAACAATATTCATGGCTAAACCACAACCCCAGAACAATGGGTGTTTAGCCACTCATGCTAGAATCAAACAATTGCATAAGTGTTGCGTAAATTGAAAATACTAGAATAAGATGAAGAAAACTGAGAAATCCTTTGCTTCCTAACAATCCCGTGTGTATCTTCTCTCCAAAAATGGCATCCACCCCTCAAAGTTGTGTTTTTGGGTCTATTTATATGTTTGGGACAAACCTAAACGTGTAGGATACTTCTATTCAAACCGGAAAACACCTAAAACCTTCAAAACTCGGATTTGACCGGACCAGGGACCAGGCTTTATGGCCCAAACGCGGGATAAAACCTGGCCAGGCCTGGCGTTAGGGCTCTAAAGCCCCCCAAACGTCTGGTCCTACCAGGCTTTATAGCCCAAACGCCCAGCTATAGCCTGGTATGACCAGGCTTTACAGCTCAAACGCCCGGATATAGCCCGAGTCACTCATTTTCGACTCTTGAGTGTATTTTTGACGTTTATGCATCCATTTAGCTCGGCTTCCATCTCCAATTCACCTACATATGAAATAGACTCCATTATGCACATACGACGTGTATTTTTATCATTAACGCACATAAAATGTAAGGTACATAATGCTTTAAACCATGAATTATAGCCACACATCAGTGGGCCCGAGGGCATTTTGGTCTTTTATCCGAGTGGGGTTGGGAAAGTATATAATCTGAATTTGTTGTGAGTATTTGGATGAATTTTCATTGCTTTGCCATTATGTGGTAGTTTCGGAGCGTTGTGCGTCCGTTAGAGTCATCGGAAGGGCTTGGAAGCCGATGTTGGAATTTCGGAGCGAGGTAAGTCTCCTTTCTAACTTTGTGAGGGGGAATTGTCCCCCTAGGTAATTAATTCAATACATGCTATTATCTTCGGGGGCTACGTATGCACGAGAAGACGGGAGTCCGTGCGTAGCTACTATTATGTCATGTTCGGGTAGTCTAGGACCCACTAGCATGCCTTACGCGTTATACCTGTAATCCTGCCTGTAATATTAAACTGCTAATATAATCGAAGATGTAATTGAATATCTAAAAGAAAACTAGAGTTCATCTTGTTAATCTTCTAAAAAGAGAATTTATCTCTCTATGGATGATTGTGTACCTGGACTAGGTTGTATCGTGGAATGTCATTAAACTTGACAAATGAGTTTCAAAAACCAATGATTTCAAAACCTATATTTCATGTTTCTTTTAATAAGGATTTTACCACTTTCCTGAGAAAACTATATTCTTGATAAAATACGAATTTAATGTGTGGAAGTGTGGAAGTGTGTCAGCACTCGAATCGCAGCTATGATTCGCGATCGAGGGAAGCTTTATGGTAATTTGGTATAAATGTGTCAGCACCCGAGTCGCAGGTATGATTCGCAAGCGGGGGAAGCTTTATAATATTCAGTATAAGTGTGTCAGCACTCGAATCGTAAGTATGATTCACGATCGAGGGAAGCTTGATGGTAATTTGGTATAAATGTGTCAGCACCCGAGTCGCAGGTATGATTCGCGAGCGAGGGAAGCTTTATGCCTATTCAGTGATTAGATATTCCTTCGACTCCGGCCGGTTGTCTTATCCTTGTATGCGAATGACTATTTGGTACGGTTTTATTGATATTGGCCTGACATGTATTTGGGAAAAAGGAAAGTGTACTTTGTTATTTATTCTCGGTAGTTACCTGGATTTCTGTACTTGATACATATTCGTTGCTCACTGTCTTACATGTCTACTGTATTTCACCATATTCTGTCATAAATTATATTGTTGGGCCCTAGTGAGTGTCTATGCGACCTCTCGTCACTACCTCTCTGAGGTTAGGCGGGCGACTTACTGAGTACACGTTATTTTTGTACTCATGCTACACTTGCTGTGCATTTTTATTGCACAGGTACTTTCATAGCGATTGGAGGATTCGGAGACTTAGGCGAGATGCATCATCCGGAGGCGATCCGCAGCTGACAGAGTCTCCCTCGCACTGTGTTTACTTTCAGTTTATATTCCCATGTCTAATTTGTATTCCGGACAGGCTTTGTGATGGTTGTATAAATTCTTAGAAATTTCTCATGTACCTGTGACACCAGATTCTGGAGTAGGTTGGGATGTGTTGGGTTATATTTGTTATGGTGTAGTATTCAAACCCTTGTTTTTAACTAACAGGTTTTTATTTGGTTGATATGTAATAAAGTGAAAGGAAATGTTTTTTATAAATGTCAAAAACCGGAAAGTTATTCAACTAATTAAGGGGTTGGCTTTCTTGACAGTGGTGTCCGGCGCCATCACAACTCGTAGATTTTGGGTCGTGACAGCAAAGAAGCTCAATTTCTATTAACGGTCAAGTAAACCACCAAAGCTCAAGTAAGTAAAATTCAATATTTTACAATTCCTTTACCAAGTTCCAATATAATTTAGGTACTCTGATTAATAAGTAGGGTGCAAACATTACAAGTATTTTATTATTTAGGTCCTAGACTACGCGGACATAAACATAATTAGTAGCTACGCATGGACTCTCATCACCTCGTGCGTACGTATCCCCCCACAATTAGAAGCAAATATTAAGTTAAATCACATATGGGGAAATTCCCTCTTAAAAGGTTAGGCAAGAGACTTATCTTGTCTCAAAGCTCACTTTTTGGCTTCAAATTCATCCTAAAGCCACAACTTGGTGCCGAACAATCCGAAACTAGTCAAATATTGTATAAATTAATCAATATACGTTCAAAAGTTAATGATTTAGCTATTAAGTAATTACCCAACCCAAATTGAAAGATTCTTAACATCAACCCCGGGCCCACGTGCCCGGATTCCAGTACTTTTCGAAGAAAGTTGTTACCCATAACCTCACGAACTCAAATATATAATTTTCACTCAATCCCATAACCATTTTCGTGGGTAAATCCCATTTTTATCAAAAACTAGGTTTTTCATCTAAACCCAAATTTTTCACAATTTTACATGTTAAAATCTACTCATAATCTACGTACTTACATTTGATAGAAATTACTTACCTCCAATAGCTAGGTGAAAACCCCTCCCCTAAAGCTCTAAAAATCGCCCAAGGAATGTAATAAATGAACCCAAAATTATCTAAGTCCCGACTTAAATGAAGCTTCTTCCCAACAGTTTTTCCGCTTCTGTTGTTCCTTGGCCACATTTGTGGCTCCACATCTGTGGAAGATTTATCACAGATGTGGTCCTCCCTTAGCCGGCCTAGATCCGCATTTGTGAAAGAGTGGCTCGCTTCTGCAAGCCCGCTCCTGCGACGTACGAGCCGCACCTGCGCCCGCTTCCGCTTCTGCGGTCGCGCATCTGCGCCCACCTTGTCTACATCTACGGTTTCTAGACTACCTACACTGGGCCTCTTCTGCGGCTGCTGGCTCACTTCTACGAGCTCTCACTTGCGGCAGGCCCTCCACAGGTGCGATTGCACCAAAAGCTGGGTGTTTCAGCTATTCATCCAAGGCCAAATGACTTCCACACATTGTCCGAATGGCATCCGGGGCCCACGAGGTCCGGCCCAAACATACCAACAAGTTTGAAATCATGAGACGAACTTGCTCAAAACCTCGGAACGCGGAAAACAACACCAAGACTAAGAATCACACCCCAACCAAAGCGAATCAACCTATGAACTTCAAGTTCTTACAACTTGCTCTGAACGCACCGAATCATACCTAAACTACTTGGAATGGCACCAAATTTTGCGTGCAAGTCTTAAATTACCATACAAAACTATTCCTAGGCTTGGAATCCCAAACGGACCTCGATAACACCAAATCCTACTCCAAACCAAATTTAAAGAAACTTTAAACCTTAAATAAGCCAACTCCCAACTTTAGGCACCGAAACGCTACTGGGTTATCCAAAACCCGATCCGAACACACTCCCAAGTCCAAAAGCATCATGTGAACCTATTGGGACCGTTAAATCCAGCTTCTGATGTCGTTTAATAGAAATGTTGACCAAAGGCAAACTTAGCCCTTTAAGGCCAAACTAAAGAACTAAATGTTCCAATTTCAACCCGAACCCTTCCGAATCCCAAACTAATCATCCCCGCGAGTCATAAAACAGTAAAAGAATGTATGGGGAGTTTTATTTAGGGGAACGGGGATCTAGGAAGTGTCACAACCCAAATCCGAATCTAGATCGCGATGGCGCCCAACGTCGATGTTAGGCTAGCCAACCTTATTATTCTAGTGTGTCCCATTAAATTTTACAAAACTTTATTTAAAATACTTGAGTTCTTGTCGCGAGCATGAGAAAAATAATTTCAAGCATCAAAGACAATTTAACTGAAATGACCAAAAGTTAAGTTTTTAAATAGATACATTCCCAAAAGAATAGTCTACCAATGTGTGTGCTAGGAACTGATGTCACAAATATACAGGCACCTAGTAGAAGGAATCAAAAGAATACATCTATCCTACTGTCTGAGAGGATATAGATAGAATAACAAAAAAAAGGGAAGACTCCAACGTGCTGCTGAACGGCATCAAGGGAAGCAGCTCACCGTGGAATCCCTAAATCGCGAGGAGTCAAGAACGTGCTTTGGGCTGACAACCAGATGAACCCGCCTCAGAACCTGTACAATTAAGTATAGAAGCGTAGCATGATTACATAAACATCATGTACCCAGTAATTATCCAGTCTAATCTCGAAGAAGTAGTGACGAGAGGTCGACTTGACACTCACTAGGGCCAAAACAATTTAGTTAATTATAAGGCTAAGCATGAATATCAAAGCTAAATAACAATAAAGACAAGAAATGACAACTATTTCCACAAGTACATTTAGGTGCCAACTCTTATTAAACAGATACAAACTTATTCTGAAAGGCCCTTTTTTTTACGGTTTAAAATCACAGGAAATGCCAAGTAATTAACATGCGCACAACATGTCAAGGACACATGGCTCGATCCAACAGAAAAGTAAATGTGAAAAGGGTCGAACGGCGCAAACCATAGATGCATCTATTAACCTGCCGAGGCGATCGGCCCGCTCCCATGAGAGTAGTGGAGGAAAATCACCCTCTCGCGGAATATAAGTGCGAAGCGGTTTCACATAAACACAGGACATTCTTCTCAATTCATTTTTCAAATTAATGACTTACTTGAAACCTTTAAATACTTAAGATGTTGATGTAAACTTTCAATCGATGATGACCACGTATATAAATCAATTAGCAATGTTCACAAGGCATGGTGTAAGCCTAAACTACCCGGACATAACAAGAATAGTCACTATCCACGGACCCTCGTCACCTAGTGCGTACGTAGTCCCCCAGAATCATTCACATAATAAATTATTTCACCTATGGGGACAATTCCCTCTTACAAGGTTAGAAAGGAGACTTACCTCGTATCAAGCCTACTTCCCGATTCAAGAATGCGCTCAAACCTCCAAATTTGACGCCCGACAACTCGAAACTAGACAAACATTACATAAACTAGTCAATCTATGCTCTATAGTTCATAATTCTACCATTTAAGCGATTACCCAAGCCAACTTGTGAGATTCTTAAAATTCACCCTCGGGCCCACATGCTCGGATTTCGGAAATTCTTAAAGAAAGTTGTTACCCATAACTAAGGATTAATAATATATGATTTTTACTAGGTTCCATAACTAATTTCGTGGTTAAATCTCATTTTATTCAAAACCCTAGGTTTCACCCTAAACCCATAATTTGCACTAATCTTTGTGTATTAATTACCCAAAAGCTACGTAATAAAACTCACATTAAGTAGGAAATACATTACCTCAAGGTGCTAAGTCGAAATCTCTATTTTTGGGAGCTCCTAAATCGCCCAAAGTGCGATAAATGCTCTCAAATGAGCCTAAGTCCCGATTTAAAACGACCTCAGTGCCTTTAGTCATTCCGAACCTGCGGTCCCTCTCCTGCGGACCAGTGTTCGCATCTGCGGAAAGAGGAGGGGCTAGCCTGGATCGCACCTGCGAAAAGATTCCCGCACCTGCTACTTCACTTCTGCGAAGAAGGGTACGCACCTGAAGATCCTGGGCACCCCCTTGATGGCCGCACCCGCGAGGCTTCGACCGCACCTGCGATCTCGCACCTGCGGCTGTCTAGTCGCAGGTGCGGTCGCACCAGATCTGGTGCACCAGCAGCTCTCTTTGAGCAAGGACTCACCTCGCGCGACGTCTGAAAGGCATCCGGAGCCCCCGAGGCTCCGTTCGAATACACCAACAAGTTCTAAATCATAAAAGCGGACTCTCTCGGACCTACGCAACGCCCGAAACAACATTAAAACAAAGAATCGCACCCCAAAACCAACTAAACTTAACTTAAGAACTTTAAGTTCTTGGGTTACCTTCCAATATGCCGAAACGTACATATACTACTCGGAAGGACACCAAATTTTGCGAGCAAGTCATAAATGACACTACAAAACTGTTCTTAGTCTCGGAATTCCGTTCGGACCTCGATATCGCCAAAACACGTTCCAAACCTCAATTTTTGAACTTCAAGAATCACATTCCACTATTTGGCGCCGAAACGTCCCCAGGTCATCCGAAACCCGTTACGAACATACGCCTAAGTCCGAAATCATTCGAGGCCATTTACTAAAAACGTTGACTGAAGTCAAACTTGGCCTTTAAGGCCACCCTTAAGGAACTAAGTGTTCCAATTCCAACCCAAACTCATCCAAATTCCCGAACCAACCATCCCCGCAAGTCATAAATCAAATAAAGCAAGTATAGAAAGTCTTATTCAGAGGGCACGGGATTCTAGAAGGAAAAATTATCAGTCGAGTCGTTACAAGAAGATAAATGGCAGGTTGGGTCGCTACGCCGCATCTGCAGAGCCTCGTCGCATCTGCGGGCTCGTAGATGCGAAAATCCTCCTCGCACCTACGACCACTTCCCAGCTCACCCAGAAACACTTCTGCGACCCCTTGTCCACTTCTACGGTCTCGCACCACGGCCAAAAACCTCACAGATGCGATCACACCAGAAGTCGTAAGCTTTAGCAACTCCTTAAGTCCAAAACTCGAACCTATTCCAATTCGATTCGCACCCGAGGCCCCCGGGATCCTATCCAACCATACCAACGCATCGTAAAACATGATACGGACTTAGTCAAAGCCTAAAATCACACCAAACAACATCAAAACTACGAATCGACGACCAAAACCTTTCTTTAAATTTCCAAACATTCAAACATTGACGAACGCGTCCGATTCATACTTAAACCTCCCGAAATGACACCAAAATTTATGTACAACTCATAAATCACGATACGAACCTATTCCAAGGCTTGGAACACCAAACGGACATCAATAATACCAAAATCCACTTCAAATCGAACTTAGGAAATTAAAAAATCTTCAAAATGCTAACTTTCCACATTAGGTGCTGAAATCTGGACATACGCCCAAGTCCGAAATCACCATACGAACCTATTGAAACCTTCAAATCCCGATTCCAAGGTCGATTACTCAAAATTCAATCCTTAATTAACTCTTCCCAACTTAAAACTTTCGAATTTAGAATTTTTCATCTGAATCAATTCCGAACTTCCCAAATTCCAATTCCGACCACACGTACAAGTCATAATACTTGGAGAGAAGCGACTCAAGACCTCAAATCGCTGAACAACGTGCTAGATCTCAAAATGACCAGTCGGGTCGTTACATAAACTCTCTTAACTTTAAAACCTTCATCCATCGCCAAACGCGTCCGAATCCGCGTAAACATTATGGAATGACGCCAAATTTTACGTACAAGTCACAAATTACAATAGAAACCTATCCAAGGCTCAGAATCCCAGACGGACATCAATAACACCAAAGTCCACTTCAAATCAAACTTATAAAATTTTAAAGCCTTCAAAATGCCAACTTTCCACAATTAGTGCCGAAATTCTCCCGGACCATATGATACTTAACTCCAGCATACGCCAACTCCAAAACCATCATAGAACCTATTGGAAACTTCAAATTCTGATTGCGAGGTCGTTTACTCAAAAGTCAAACCTTGGTCAACTCTTTTAGCTTAAAGCTTCCGAATTGAGAATTTTTCTTCCAAATCAACTCCAAACTTCCCGAAATTCAAATCTGACTATACGTACAAGTCATAATACATGAAGTGAATCTACTCAAGACTTCAAACCACCGAACGACGCACTAGAGCTTAAAACAGTCGATCGGGTAGTTACATGTATTATATCCAAAATGGTAGAAAAGAATCGGGGGACTTAGCCTAAAACTATTTAAAAACTGTGTAGTTTCAGTTTAGTCATTTTTTACAGTAAATGTATAAAATGATTTTCAGTTTAAATAGGCTTTTTTTTAATCGAGTAATCTTCTTAAATAAATAAATATAACAATAATCCAAGGAGAAAATACAGATAATATTATAAGGAAAAATTATATTAATCCAGAAACATGTTCTTACAATACTACTTTGATGCATTTGAATGAAAAGGGTAGAACACAGTCACTACATGTCACTAAAAGCACATCTGACGAGCTAAGGATTAGATGTTCCTTGCACTTCAACAGAGAAGATCACAGCCCCTGATGTAGCCTCAACAAGTTCAAAGAGAAGAACACTCTCTTTCTTCATATTATTGTCGACAATAAATTATTTCCACCCGTTAACGAGTCTTCTCCAAACACCACATGTGATAATCAAAATCCACTCCTTCCCATTACATAGAAGAATTGTTTCAACCGAAATAGAAGGAAGATAGTCACAGGTTCTCTTTGGAAGAAACTACGAAAACATAATATAAAGATAGGGTTCAGGGTTCATTGCTAGTTGGGATAATCAATAGTTATCATATCAGATAGGGTAAAAAAATCATATCATGAAAATTAAAAAAATAGTGAAGTTACCAGATCATCACACTTAATGTACGATCTGGGCACGTCCATCCTAAACCATGGATAGAAATCATCTTCAATCCATCTGTTAGCATTCATGTTTAGAATATCTATTTTGTTTGGAAAGTTGGAAATGTTGTTAAATTATGTTTAGGAGATATAAAGAGTCAAAAACTTTTAATTTTCCTCCAATCGTATTTTTAATTTTTCTATTGTTTCCCTCCAAATTATTTGACATTTTAGTCAAAAATTTAATCTCGTTTTCCCCCTTAATAAAAGAAGCTAGAATATGTTTTAGACCTAAAATTTAATTATGTTTTCCGTTTATTATAATTAATATTAATCAATAAAAGTATATAAAATTATATGTTGGATATTATATAAACGGTCAATATAACTATGAATCACAACGATGTTTTTATAACATAGGTCATATGACTCCACCATTACTCAATGAACTTATATGGTTGCTATGAAAAACTAGTGGTCGATACGTATGACCTTAATGAATGAAATTATATATTGGTAATTATATAAACGGTCAATATAACTAAGAATTACAACGATGTAATTAACATAGGCCGTATGACTAAAATCTTAGTCAATAGACTTATATGGTTGCTATGAATAACTAGTGGTCGATACGTATGACATTAATGAATGAAATTATATATTGGCTATTATATAAACGGTCAATATAACTATGAATCACAACGCTGCAATTAACATAAGTCATATGACTAAAACCTTAGTCAATGGACTTATATGGTTGCTATGAATAACTAGTGGTTGATACGTATGACCTTAATGAATGAAATTAATATTGGCTATTATATAAACGGTCAATATAACTATGCATCACAATGATGTAATTAGCACAAGCCATATGACTCCAACCTTAGCCAATGGACTTATATGGTTACTATGAATAACTAGTGGCCGATACATATGACCTTAATAATAAAATTATATATTGGCTATTATATAAAAGGTCAATATAACTATGCATCACAATGATGTAATTAGCACAGGCCATATGACTCCAACCTTAGTCAATGGACTTATATGGTTACTACGAATAACTAGTGGTCGATACGTATGACCTTAATGAATGAAATTATATATTGGCTATTATATAATCGGTTAATATATTTATGAATCACAACGATGTAATTAACATAGGCCATATGAAGAAAACCTTAGTCAATTGACTTATATGGTTGCTATGAGTAACCAGCGGCCAATACTATGACCTCAATGAATGGAATACATATTGGCTATTATATAAACGGTCAATATGACTATGAATCACAATGATGTAATTAACATAGGTCATATGACTAAAACCTCGGTCAATTGACTTATATGGTTGCTATGAATAACTAGTGGCCGATACGTATGATCATTATGAATGAAATTATATATTGACTATTATATAAACGGTCAATATAATTGTGAATCACAATGATATAATTAACATATTCCATATGACTAAAACCTTAGTCAATGGACTTGTATGGTTGCTACTAATAAATAGTGGTCGCATGACCTTAATGAATGAAATTACATATTGGATATTATATAAACGGTCAATATAACTATGAATCACAACGATGTGATTAACATATGACATATGACTCACACCTTAGTCAATGGACTTATATGGTTTCTATAAATAACTAGTAGCCGATACGTACGACCTTAATGAATGAAATTATATATTGGCTATTATATAAATGTCACTGTCACGGCCCCAAATCCTAAGCCGGACGTGATGGCGCCTAACATGGAACTAGGCTAGCCAACAATCACATACTGACATAATATTTTCATAATTTCCAAAACGGTTCCGATATATCACAAAATTCTTTCGTGTAAGCAGTTCACAGCAACAAAAAATGAATAAAATAGTTTATACACTACTCCAAAACCTGGAGTCAAGCGTCATGAGCATCTACGAGTAGTACAAAATAATCCTACTATCATAATACATCAAGACTCGGAACGAGGAACTAAATACAAAACAAGAAAATGGGAAAAGAGATGTTGCAGACGCTGAACAGCTACCTCGAAGTCCCAATTTCGGCTCCACGCGAAGGAAGAAAACTAGCGCTCGGTACCAGCACCTGTATCTGCACACAGGGTTGCAAGGAGTAATGTCAGTACGCCAACTCATTAGTAATGAAAATAAATTAAGTCTAAGCAGTAAGAAACACATAAGATCAAATCATCAATTCACAATAAGCACAGCCTTTCTTTCCAACAATTTATACCTTAAATAAACATGCTTTAAAAGCCAACTTCAGTAAAATCCTTTGAGAAATGTGGGTTCCAACAATTTCAGAAAAATACCCAAAGAGTTTAGTGTAAAATGAAATAAATCATAAATAGCCCCTCGGGCCAAAACATGTATCATAAATCGCCCCTCGGGCAAATCATCACTTAGAATCAGTCGCTCAGCATACCTCACAATCACTCAGTATTAGCCTCTCGGGCAACCTCCCTGTCACTCATGCCTCCCAATCACTCGGCACTCGCAATCAGTAGGTACCTGCGCTCACTAAGGGTGTGTACAGACTCTGGAGGGGCTCCTACAGCCCAAGTGCTAATATCAAGCCACCTCGTGGCATATCATATCCTCACAATCAGGCTCTCGGCCTCACTCAGTCAGAAACTCTCAAAAAGCCCCTCCGGCTATCAGTAAAACGGGGTACTCGACCCAAAAACGTCATTTTATATATCTCAAAATAGTGTAAATAAGGCTGAGTTTCGAAAATAGTTAAACATAATATGACTGAGTGTAATTCATAAGTCGACACAGTGAGGAAATAGTAGTAAAAGCCCCCAAGGGGGTCTAAACAAGTCGGCACAAGGCCCCAAACATGGCTTATAGCCCAAATATAGCAATAGTCTTAAAACACGATTTAACATATGATTTAAAAGTAATACGCAACTCAATAGTTGACGCAGAAAGGACCAAGTCCAAATCCAAATCAGTGCATGCCACACACTCGTCATCCGGCATGTGCGCCACTCTAAAAATAGTGAAAAAAAATACGAAGTCCGGGGTTTCATACCCTCAGGACAAGATTTATAGTCATTACTTACCTCAAACCGGCCCAATACTAATCCGCGATGCTCATGCCTCTCGAATAAGATCCCAATTACTCCAAATCTAACCAAAACCAGATTAACATCATCAATATACGCTAAAGGAATCGAAAACTATCAAGTTTAACCAAAATCCCCGAAATTGGCCAAACCCGAGCCCCGGGCACACGTCTCGGAATTCTATAAAAATCACATCACAATAATCCTCATCCTTTCCCGAGTCTATTCATACCAAGAACATCAAAATCGGACCACAATATCCCCTTCAATTATTCAATTAAAGTCCCAAATTTCTCATGCCCTACTTCCCCAAATTTTGGGTTTAAATCCAACTAATTTCAGGTTTAATTACTTACAAAACAACATATAATCGAGTTATGAAGTAAAAAATCTTACCTCCAAGTGTTCCCCTTTGAATCCCTCTTTAAATCTCTCTCAAGAGCTCCAATTTTGTCCAACAATGGTGAATAGTGCTCTAAACTCGGGGATATGGCCCCTTTAAAGCACACTGCCCAGGCCCCCACACTTAACCTTATGCGATCGCGGAACCCCCCACGCGTTCGCAGTTAACAAACACACGACCCTACGCGATCGAAACCCAACTCACGTGATCATGTAGAGGAAAATGCCTTCACTCCATTGCAGCTCGAATACCCTACGCAAACGCAGCACTGGCCATGCGTTCGCAAAGAATCACTTCCCACACGACCGCGATCGCGGCCCATTTACTGTGATCGCATAGAAAAACCTCGACTCCACCCCTGTTAAGCCTACGCGATCGCGTACTCACCCCTGCGATGGCGTGGAAGAAACACCAGCAGAAATCTGCCCAGTTTTTAAGCCAAGAATTGGTTCGTTAACCACCTGAAACTCATCCAAGGCCCTCGAGACCTCAACCAAACACACAAACATGTCCCATAACCTTATTCAAACTTAGTCGAGCCTTCAAAACACCCAAAACAACGCTAAACACCAAGATCACATCGGATTCAAGCCTATGAACTTTGAAACTTCTAAATTTCGCCAAAGATGCCGAAACCATCCAAAACACGCCCGAATGACCTGAAATTTTGCGCACACATCCAAAATGACACAACGAACCTGTTCCAACTTCCATAATTCCATTTCGACCCCGATAGCTAATTTTTCACTGCCGACCAGAAATTGCCAAAAACTCAATTTCACCAATTCAAGCCTAATTCTACACCGGACATCAAAACCACATTCCGAACACACTCCTAAGTTCCAAATCACCTAACGAAGCTATCCGAGCCATAAAATCTATATTCCAAGGTCGTTTACTAATAAGTCAACTCCTAGTTGACTTTTCCAACTATTAAGCCAATTTAAGAGACTAAGTGTCTCAGTTCTCACCACGACCACTCTGAACCCGGGCCAGCCGACCCAACACAACATAAATAGGCTAAGCAACATATGATAAAGCATAAATAGGGAAAACGAGGCTAGAATTCTCGGAATGACCGATCGGGTCGTTACAGTCATAGCCCAACTCTCCCTCTGTAATACGTCGTGATGACACCTAGACCTACAACTAGGTAGGCCTAACAATTTTCGGAATAATAAAAAATGGAAGCAAAATTTAGCAACTAAAATGCAACAGATAATTAAATAACTAATAAAATGTCGCTCGGCATGTACAATAACCAACACTCGAGTATAAATAGTATTTCGCAAAGCCCGGTAGTCATAAGTCACAAGCTATAGAAGAATAACTAAGTATCTCTATACACCAAAGTCTAAGAAAAGTACGGAAAGGTAAACGGCACAGGAGGGAATATAGGGAGACTCCGAGGTCTGCGGACGCGGGCGGATATACCTTGAAGTCTCCAAAATCTCTATGCTCACTGATAACGAGTTTGATAAGAAGTACCTGGATCTGCACACAAAACATGGTGCAAAAGAGTAGCATAAGTACACCACAACGGTACCCAGTAAGTGCCAAGCCTAACCTCGGTAGAGTAGTGACGAGGTCAGGTATTGGGATATAATAATAAGACAGAAGATATAATAACATGAAGGAAGACTGAGAATTTAACAGCAAGAATTCACAGAGAAATAACAACACAGCACAATGAGATAAACAACAGTGGCGCTCCCGAGATACCGTCTCGTAGTCCCAAAAGTAAATACGCAACAGGAGATCTCCCGAGATACTGTCTCGTAGTCCCAAAAGTAAATATGCAAGGAGATCTCCCGAGGTACCGCCTCGTAGTCTCAAAAGTAAATGTGTAGGGGGATCTCCCGAGGTACTGCCTCGTAGTCCCAAAAGTAAATATGTAGGGGGGTCTCCCGAGGTACCGCCTCGTAGTCCCAAAATAAAATATGCAAGGGGATCTTCCGAGGTACCGTCTCGTAGTCCCAAAAGTAAATATGCAGGGGGATCTCCCAAGGCACTGCCTCGTAGTCCCAAAAGTAAACACACAGCTCAAATCGATGGAAAAACAGCAATTAACAACAAGAATTCTACAGCTAAGGTTAACACAAATCAAGTATAGACAGGAGTTCAACTAAACATGTTGAAAATATTTCAAATAAGCATTTAAGACACGTAGACATACGATATTAGACTAAATAGGATAACTACACATGCTGGTATGACTCAATTAAGATGTAACAAGCTACTACTCAGTGAAAAACCGAATTTTACAACAATTATCCCGTGTACGCACTCGTTACCTCGCGTACACGGTGCTCACATATCTCACAAGTATCACAACAGTACCAAATCCTAAGGGGATTTTCCCCACACAAGGTTAGGTAAGCCACTTACCTCGAACCAAGCTCAATTAATCAATGAGGATTCCCTTTCCTCGATTTTCCGGCTCCCAATGGCAAAATCTAGCCAAAATCAATTACATACCATAAATATAACTATAAGAAACTAATCTATTTAATGAAATCAAGATTTTAGCAAGAAATTAGAAAATCGTCCCAAAAAATCGACCCAGGCCCACGTCTCGGAATCGGAAAAAAGTCACAAAATATGAATACTCATTCACCCACAAGTTTACTCGTACCAAAATTACTCAAATCCGATGTCAAAATCTCAATCAAAACCCAAAAATTTGGTTGAAGAACATTTCCCATTTTTTACAAATTTCTCAACTAAATTCCGAAATTAAGTGATGGAATCAACTATAGATTAATGGAATATAACCATAAATTAATCAAGAATCATTACCCAATATCTTCCTTTGAAAATCCCCCAAAATTTTGTCCACATACGAGCTCTCTATCTCAAGTTTTGATAAAAAAAAGGCTAAACCCTCATTTTTTAAATGTTTATAACTGCTCAGTGATCCCTTCTTCGCGAACGCAGAAGAACCCTCGCGTTCGCGAAGCAAACAATTGCTTCAGTCCAAAATTATTCATCGCGAACGCGATAGCCTATTCGCGAACGTGAAGCTTACTCAGCTCGATTGTCACAACCCAAAATCCATGAGGTCGTGATGGTGCTGGACACCACTGTCAGGCAAGCCAATCTTTAATTAGTTGAAATAGATTCCTGTTTTAACATTTTTGAAATCATTGTCTTTAACTTGTTACGTAATAACTAAACAAAATCCGTTAAGTAAATACAACAGTTTAATATTCCATTTTTTTTATAAAATACGTCACATACACATCCCAGAACCCGGTGTCACAAGTACATGAGCAATTTCTAAGAATTTTACAATTTCTACAAATCTTGTCCGAAATACAAGTGGACAAGGAAATTAAAATAATGTAATACAATACGAGGGAGACTCCGTCAGCTGCGGATCGCCTCCGGATGATGCAGCTCGCCTAAGTCTCCAAACCAGCCACATCGCTATGAAGGTACCAGTGCAATAAAAATGCACAGCAAGTGTAGCATGAGTATGAAAACAACGTGTACTCAGTAAGTCGGCCGCCTAACCTCAGAGAGGTAGTGACGAGAGCTCGAATTAGACACTTGCTAGAGGTCAATTTAGTATATTCAAGTGTGACACTAAGCATGATTATCATAGGCAATTTATTAAAATCAGGAA
This sequence comes from Nicotiana paniculata, assembly GCA_005239505.1. Taxonomy (NCBI): domain Eukaryota; kingdom Viridiplantae; phylum Streptophyta; class Magnoliopsida; order Solanales; family Solanaceae; genus Nicotiana; species Nicotiana paniculata. The sequence goes on along the minus strand of ML330175.1, from coordinate 20,303 downwards.
TAAATAATATCAACCCTTCCACATTTAAAACTTTAACTCTTCGTCATTTCAATAACAATTAATCAAACATGGGTGATTTAATAAAATAACAAATAATCAACGGGAAGGAACAACTTCTTCCAAAGTTTTAAAACTTTAACTCTTCGTCATTTCAATAACAATTAATCAAACATGGGTGATTTAATAAAATAACAAATAATCAACGGGAAGGAACAACTTCTTTCAAAAATCTTAATAACTTTAAATCTCTGTCATTTCAGTGGACAACTTAAAATTCCAGGCCAGTAATAAGGAAAAATCACAGCAAATACGCAGTAAATATCATGCGCAAGCAATGCCGAGGGTCGAACGGCGCGGACCAACAATAATAAATTATGCACTGCCGAAGGATCGAACGGCTCGAACCATAGATGCATCTATTTTTCCCCGCTCGCAAATCGATCATGCGACGCGGTCAACATAAAAATAATAAGGCTAGCCTGCTCGCAAATCATACATGTGACTCAGGTGCTCATATGTACATATATTCACACAATAAATCCTCATTTTTATCAAGAAAGCAGTTACTCAGGAAAGTGGTAAAATTCTTCTTAAAGGAACATGAAAAATAGCTTTTAAATCTTTGTTTTGAAACTCATTTGCCAAGTTCAAAAATATTCAATAATATAACCTATCAGGAACATAATTATCCACGGAGGAATCAATTCTCTTTCTAGGTGATTAAGAAAATGAACTCTAGTCTTCTTAGGGATTCAATTCATTATTTCGATCATATTAGCGGTCTAATATTACCGTCAAGATCACAAGTACAACAAGTAAGGCATGTTTGTGGGTCCTAGACCACCCCGACATAAGCATATTAGTAGCTACGCACGAACTCCCGTCACCTCGTGTGTACGTAGCCCCCAAAGATAATATCACATATTTAATTAGTTCACCTAGGGGGACAATTCCCCCTCACAAAGTTAGAAAGGAGACTTACCTCACTCCGAAGTTCCATAACCAGCTTCCAAGCCCTTCTGATGACTCCAACGGACGCACAACGTCCCAAAACTATCTAAACAACGAGACACCAATGAAAATATACTCTAATATTTGCAAAAATTCAAATTATATAATTTCCCAACTCCGCTCAGTGAATTGACCAAAATGCCCTCGGGCCCACGTGCCCGGAATCCAAAATTTCTCGAAGATATATTCTACCATAGCTTTACTGTAAAGACCCGATCGGTCGTTTTGCGTATTCGAACCCCGTTCCCTTAAATAAGACTTCCCATAGTGGCTTTCAGTGATTCATGACTTGCAGGGACGGGTGGTTCGGGATTCGGAAGTGTATAGAGTAATATAGGAACGCTTGGTTCCTTAAGATTGGCTTTTAAGGCCAAGTTTGACTTCGGTCAACATTTTGAGTAAACGACCTTGGAATCGAGTTTCGCCGATTCCAGTAGCTTCGTATGATGATTTCGGACTTGTGCGTATGTCCGGAATGGGTTTTGGACGACCCGGTAGCGTTTGGGCGCAAATAGCAAAAATAGAGCTTCATTAAGTTCATAATTTAGTTTGGAACGTGTTTTTGTGTTATCAAGGTCTGAACAGAATTCCGAGATCGAGAATAGTTCAATTATGTCATTTATTACTTGCTTGCAAAATTTGGTGTGATTCCAAGTAGTATAGGTCGGTTCGGCGCATTGAAACTGAATTCAAGAACTTGAAAATTCTTAAGTTTGAATTTAGGGGTTTTGAGGAGTGATTTTGAGTTTTAGCGTTGTTTTGGGTGTTTCGAAGGCTCGAGCGAGTCCGTAATATGATTTAGGACTTGTTGGTATAATTGCACGGGGGCTCGGGTGGGCCCAGGTGCCTCCCGCACACCAAACGGAGCCAAAAACCAGCAGCTTCAGCTGCTGGTGCACCAGGTCTGGTGTCACCGCAGATGCGGTTGCCTAGATCACAGGTACGAGACCGCCCCTGCGGTCAAGGCCTCGCAGGTGCGACCCATAAGGGAGAAGGCCCAGATCGCAGGTGCGGACCCTTCTCCGCATGAGCGGGTCCGCTGGTACGGAAACCCCTCCGCAGGTGCGATCCCCAATCTCTTTGCCAAATTATGCAGGAGAGAGACCGTAGGTGCGGTCCTCGAGCCGCAGGTGCGAGGTCACTGAAGGCAGTGAGTTCATTTAATGCGGGACTTAACCATTCTTCACCATTTCTTCCACACCATAGGCGATTTTGGGAGCTTTCAAGAGGGTATTCGGCCTAGCTACTAAGAGGTAAGTAATTTCCATCTAAATGTTCGTTTACTACATCAATCTTAGGTAGATTAAAACCCAATTAGTGTAAACCAAAGGGGTTAGAGTGGAAACCTAGGGTTGATGAACTTTAGATCAATTCACCACTTTTCCACCATGAAATCGTACAAAAACTATATATTAATGATCCTTAGGCTATGGGTGAGTGTTTTCTTCGAAAATTTCCGGAATTCGAGCATGTGGGCCCGGAGTGTATTTTGGGATTTCTTCAAGAATGATGAATTAGCTAAGCTAATAAGAGAATTTCATACTTTTGAGTTTATATTAACGTATTTATATAACATTTGACTAGTTTCGAGTCCTCGGGTGTAGAGCTTGGAGTTTCGGGCGCGTTCTTGGTTCGAGAAGTAGGTTCGGCACAAGGTGAATCTCCTTTCTAACCTTGTAAGAGGGAATTGTCCCCATAGGAAATTATAAATGATTGAATTGTCCTTATTTTTGGGGGCTACGCACGCACGAGGTGACGAGAGTCCGTGCGTAGCTACTACTATGTTATGCCGGGTAGTCTTTAGGACTCACAAGCATGCTTATATGCCTTACTTGTATCCCTTTATGTATTCCTAGTTGATTATTCTCCTTGAACTAGTATGAGAAAATAGAAGGTTACGTTTAAATCTTGATGTTGCCTTGATTCTTATTTTCCAAGTATAAACTCTATATTTCCTGAATTTCCTGATAATTCTGTGTATGTGTATGTGTACGAGCACCCGTGTCGCATGTATGATTCGTGGGCGGGGTAGCCTTATATTATGCCAACCGCGTCGCATGAGAGATTCGCGAGCGGGGTAATAGATGCATCTATGGTTCGAGCCGTTCGACCTTTCGGTAGTGCACGTTTAATTTTTGCGTCGCTTCGGCCGTACGCCTCGGCATACTATATGCTATGTATTTGACTGAGAGTCTTATTATTATTATCAAATGAATTATTCTAAGTGGAATGGGACTTCGGACTTTTATTATAATTGTTATTTGGCACTTGCGAGTAGATGGTAGTTCATATACTTGATATTTTGTGTCTACTTGATTTTCATAATTGCTAATCCTGATTAAATCTGTTTAATTATATTATTGCTAATGACCCTAGTGAGTAATACGTCTACCTCTCGTCACTACTTCTTCGAGTTTAGACGGGATACTCACTGGGTACATATTGGTTTATATGTACTCATGCTACGCTTCTGTAAATAATTGTACTGGTTCCGAGGCTGGTGAATCTCGTTATCATACCGGAGCGCGATCGTGAGGGTACTTTCTGGATTAGACTACACGGTGAGATGCTCTTCCTGGCGTTCCTCAGCAGCACTGTGGAGTTTCCATTATTTTATTTTTTTTGATATTTCTATCTACCCCTTTCAGACAGTTGTATATTTGTTTTGTCTACTTTGTTTATTCCACTAGTCGCCTGTGGACTTGTGACACTAGGTCTTGGCAAACGGTTGGTTTTCTAATATTTTTCTATGCTACATATGTTGGCAAACGATCTTTTGAGTTCATTTAATCAAGTTGCATCACTTGACTGTTTTCTTTAAATGATTTCTAAATCAAAAATTTGACGAGTACTTTAATATTTAAATAAGTAAAGCTAGTAACTGATGTTGGCTTGCCCGACTCCGATATTGGGCGCCATCACGACCTGGGTTAGAATTTGGGTCGTGACAACATGGTATTAGAGTTCTAGGTTCACATAGGTCTCACAAGTCACAGGAAAACCTAGTAGAGTCTTGCGGATCGATACGGAGACGTTTGTATTTATCTTCGGGAGGCTATAGGGTGTTAAGAAACCTCTCTTTATTCTTATTCTATCGTGCAGCCGATGGTCTTACTAAATCTCATTCTTCTATTCTCTCACAGATGGTGAGGACTCGTGCAGCTGATATTCCAGACCCGGGAGATGTCGCTACCCCCGCCGTCCGAGGCCGGGGGACGGCACCGGCCTGAGGTAGGGGACGATGGCGTCCTAGAGTTGCTCCATTAGCACCCCCAGAGGATCCAATCATTGAGGAGCAGGACGAGGTGCCTCCAGCAGATCCTGCCCCAGCAGATTTCATGACTGCACCAGGTTTTCAGGAGATCATGGGCCGTATGATGCGGTTCATGGACACTATGACCCAGGCTGGTTTATTTCCAGCGGATCCTGCCACATCTCAGGCGGGAGGGGGAGTTCAGACCCCTACCGCCCAGGCCGCAGGTCATGCAGCGGTAGTATATCAGACTCCGGGTACTCTGCCCGTGGGTGGAGCACAGCCAGCAGTAGCAGCACTAGAGCTTAGACCAGCTGCGGACGGCGATCCGCAGAAGCTACTTGATAGATGGACTCGATTGCACCCTCCTGTCTTCGGAGGTGAGAAAGGAGAGGATGCCCAGGACTTTATTGATAGGTGCAGGGACAGACTGCACAACATGAGGATTTTGGAGTCCCATGGAGTTGACTTCACTACTTTCCAGCTAGAGGGCAGGGCCCGCAGATGGTGGCAGTCATTTATCCTTGGTAGGCCAGCAGGTTCCCCTACTATCACATGGGAGCAGTTCACGCAGCTGTTCCTGGACAGGTATATTCCACCCTCCGAGAGGGAAGAGCTGCGGTACCAGTTTGAGCAGCTGGAGCAGGGGCAGATGTCAGTGACAAACTACGAGGCCAGGCTTTCAGAGTTTTCCTGCCCATGCCCTTATGATTCTTCCTACTGATGCCGAGAGAGTGCGGAGGTTTTTAGCTGGGCTACACTCAGGTATTAGGGCCAACATGGCCCGAGAGGTGGAGATGGGTACTCCTTATCAGCTTGTTATCGAGATAGCTCGCTGGATTGAGGGTTAACGATCGAGGAGCAGAGAGCAGGGTCAGCAAGACAATAGAGCTATATTTTCTGGAGATTTCAGAGGTGCCCCAGCCAGGGGTAGAGGTCAGTTCGGTAGAGGCCATCCCAGTAGGCCTCCATATTCAGCTCCTCCACCACCTCCTCGTGGTGCTCCAGTGAGACCTTATTTTAGCGCCATGCCGGAGAGTTCTTACTGCCCACAAGCTATTCAGGGTCTTTCCGGCGGGTATTCAGGTCATCAGGGGTCTCCTAGTCCTTACTTCAGTGCCATGCCAGAGAGTTCTCATCGTCCCCCAACTATTCAGGGGTCTTCTTCAGGGCAGCAGGCCATGCCTCCAGTGAGGTGTTATGAGTGTCGGGATTCAGGCCATAAGAGGAGGACTTGTCCCAGGCTTAGGGGCAGGCTGTTCATCAGAGTTACCAGCCCGCATTCTCAGCACCGCGCCCCGTCCACCTAGAGATGGAGGGCAGGCTGGTAGAGGTCGTCCCAGAGGTGGAGTCCAGGTAGGGGGAGCTCAGCTAGCTCCTATTCAGTCCAGCGGAGGTCAGTCTTCAGGTACTCCAACCATATTCTATGCTATTCCGGCCCAAGCAGATGCAGTGGCCTCAGATGCCGTGATCATAAGTATTATTTCAGTATGTGGTAGAGAGGCACCAGTGCTATTTGACCCAGGATCTACTTATTCATATGTGTCAGCCTTGTTTGCTTGTTTTCTGGATGCTCCTCGTGAGTCCTTGGGTTCTCCTATATATGTATCCACTCCCGTTGGTGATTCTGTAGTGGTAGACCGGATTTATCGGTCTTGTGTGATCACATTCTGTGGGTTCGAGACTAGAGCGGACCTTCTATTGCTCGATATGGTTGATTTTGAAGATTATCATGGGCATGGATTGGCTATCCCCTCATCATGCCATCTTGGATTTCCATGCCAAGACGGTTACTTTGTCCATGCCTGAGTTGCCTAGGCTGGAGTGGAGAGGTTCCTCGGTTAGTGCAGCCAGTAGAGTTATTTCCTTCCTGAAGGCTCGACATATTGTCGAGAAGGGTTGTTTGGCGTATCTTTCTTATGTGCGGGATACCACCGCCGAGTCTCCGACGATTGATTCAGTGCTATTTGTTCAAGAGTTTGCTGATGTATTCCCTTCAGACCTTCCAGGCATGCCTCCGTATTGTGATATTGATTTCTGCATTGATTTAGCTCCAGATACTCAACCTATTTCCATTCCCCCGTACCGTATGGCTCCTAAGGAGTTGAAGGAGTTGAAGGAGCAGATAGAGGAATTGTTGTCTAAGAGGTTTATCAGACCGAGTGTATCACCGTGGGGTGCTCCAGTTCTATTTGTGAAGAAGAAGGATGGGTCCATGCGGATGCGTATTGATTACCGCCAACTGAATAAGGTCACCATCAAGAACAAGTATCCATTGCCGCGCATTGATGATTTGTTTGACCAGTTGCAGGGTGGCAGGGTGTTTTCTAAGATAGACTTGAGATCGGGCTATCATCAGTTGAAGATTCGGGCCTCAGATGTTCTGAAGACTGCTTTTCATACGAGATATGGCCACTATGAGTTCCTGGTGATGTCCTTTGGCTTGACTAATGCCCTAGCAGCATTTATGGACTTGATGAATAGGGTGTTCAGGTCGTATATTGATTATTTTGTCATCGTCTTCATTGATGACGTTTTGATATACTCACGTAGCCTGGGAGAGCACGAGCAGCATTTGAGAGTTGTGCTCCAGACTTTGCGAGAACAGAAGTTATATGCTAAGTTCTCCAAGTGTGAGTTTTGGTTGGATTCCGTGGCATTCTTGGGACATGTAGTATCCAGAGAGGGTATCAAGGTTGATCCTAAGAAGATTGAGGCATTTCAGGGTTGGCCACGTCCTACTACAGCTAGAGAGATCAGGAGTTTCTTGGGTCTAGCAGGCTACTATCGGTGATTTGTGGAGGGTTTTTCATCCATTGCAGCCCTGTTGACTAGATTGACTCTGAAGAATGCTCCATTTCGGTGGTCCGACGATTGTGAGGCGAGCTTTCAAAAGCTCAAGACAGCATTGACCTCAGCACTAGTTCTGGTATTGCCTTCCGGTTCTGGGATGTATACAGTTTATTGTGACGCTTCACGTGTTGTCTTGGGGTGTGTGTTGATGCAGGAAGGGAGAGTTATTGCTTATGCTTCGTGCCAGCTGAAGTTTCATGAGAAGAATTATCCGGTGCACGATTTGGAGTTGGCAGCGATTGTTCATGCTCTTAATATTTGGAGGCATTACTTGTATAGGGTGTCTTGTGAGGTTTATACAGACCACCGCAGCTTGCAGCACTTGTTCAAGCAGAGGGAACTTAATTTGAGGCAGCGCATGTGGCTTGAGTTCCTGAAGGATTATGACATCACCATCCTTTATCATCCGGGCAAGGCGAATGTAGTAGCAGTTGCCTTGAGCAAGAAGGCGGAGAGTATGGGTAGTTTGGCTTACATTGCAGCGGAGGAGAGACCTCTAGCCTTGGACATTCAGTACTTAGCTAATCGCTTGGTGAGATTAGATCTTTCAGAGCCTCGTCGAGTTCTTGCACATGTAGTTGCTCAATCTTCGTAATTGGGGGAGATTAAGGCTCGGCAGTATGATGATCCACGCTTGGCAGAGCTACGGGAGACAGTGGTTCAGGGTGGTGCCAAGGAGGTTACTATTGGCGAGGATGGTGTTCTGAGACTTCAGGGTCATTTGTGTGTTCCTAATGTTGATAGCTTGAGGTAGAGGATTCTAGAGGAGGCACACAGTTTGCGATATTCTGTTCATCCTGGTGCTACGAAGATGTATCGTGATCTGAAGCAGCATTTCTGGTGGAGGCGGATGAAGACAGACATTGTGGAGTATGTGGCTAGGTGTCTTAACTGCCAGCAGGTTAAGTATGAGCACCAGAGGCCAGGAGGCCTACTTCAGCAGATGTCCATTCCTGAGTAGAAGTGGGAGCACATCACTATGGACTTCGTGGTTGGGTTGCCTCGGACCTTGCAGAAGGTTGACGCGGTTTGGGTCATTGTGGATAGATTGACCAAATCGGCGCATTTTATTCCTGTGGATACTACTTATACTTCTGAGAGGCTATCCCAGATTTACATTCGAGAGATAGTCCGGTTGCATGGTGTGTCGGTATCCATTATATCATATCGAGGTCCTCAGTTCACCTCGCACTTCTGGAGAGCATTGCACAGAGGGATGGGTACTCAGATAGACCTCAGCACAGCATTTCATCCGCAGACTGATGGTCAGTCGGAGCGTACAATTCAGATATTGGAGGACATGCTCAGAGCATGTGTGATTGATTTTGGGGGTTAGTGGGACCAGTTCTTGCCTTTGGCCGAGTTTGCTTACAATAATAGTTATCAGTCCAGCATCGAGATGGCTCCATTTGAAGCTTTATATGGTCGGCGATGTCGTTCTCCTATCGGGTGGTTTGATCCTGGAGAGGTTAAGCTATATGGCACGGACCTGGTGAGAGATGCCTTGGAGAAAGTAAAGTTGATTCAGGAGAGGCTCCGCACAGCACAGTCCAGACAGAAGAATTACGCGGATCAGAGGGCATGTGATGTGTCATTTATGGAGGGAGATAAGGTTCTGCTGAAGGTTTCGTCGATGAAGGGCATTATGAGATTCGGGAAGAAGGGCAAGTTGAGCCCGAGGTTTATAGGTCCTTTCGAGGTATTGAGGCGTGTTGGAGAGGTTGCATATGAGCTTGCTCTACCTCCCATCTTATCAGGAGTCCATCCGGTCTTTCATGTATCCATGCTCCGGAGATATCTCGCCGACTTCTCTCACTTGGTTGATTTCAGCAATATTCAGTTGGATGAGAGGTTGGGCTACGAGGAGGAGCCAGTGGCCATTATTGACAGACAGGACCGCCAGTTAAGATCCAAGAGAGTTTCTACGGTGAAGGTCCAGTGGAGGGGCCAATCAGTTGAGGAGGCGACTTGGGAGTCCGAGGAGGACATGCGGAGCAGAATCCACACTTATTCAGCACTTCAGGTATGATTCTAGACCCGTTCGAGGAAGAACGTTTGTTTAAGAGGTGTAGAATGTAATGACCCGACCGGTCGTTTTACGTATTCGGACCCCGTTCCCCAAAATAAGACTTCTCGTAGCGGCTTTCAATGATTCATGACTTGCCGGGACGGGTGGTTCGGGATTCGGAAGTGTATAGAGTAATATAGGAACGCTTGGTTCCTTAAGATTGGCTTTTAAGGCCAAGTTTGACTTCGGTCAACATTTTGAGTAAACGAACTCGGAATCGAGTTTCGCGATTCCAGTAGCTTCGTATGATGATTTCGGACTTGTGCGTATGTCCGGAATGGGTTTTGGACGACCCGGGAGCATTTCGACGCCAAATAGCAAAAATAGAGCTTCCTTAAGTTCATAATTTGGTTTGGAACGTGTTTTTGTGTTATCAAGGTCCGAACGGAATTCCGAGACCGGGAATAGTTCCATTATGTCATTTATGACTTTCTTGCAAAATTTGGTGTTATTACAAGTAATATAGGTCAGTTCGGCGAATTGAAACTGATTTCAAGAACTTGAAAATTCTTAAGTTTGATTCTAGGAGTTTTGAGGAGTGATTTTGAGTTTTAGCGTTGTTTTGTCCCGAAGGCTCGTGCGAGTCCGTAATATGATTTAGGACTTGTTGGTATAATTGCACGGGGGATCGGGTGGGCCCAGGTGCCTCCCGGACACCAAACAGGACCAAAACCAGCAGCTTCAACTGCTGGTGCACCGGGTTTGGTGTGACCGCTGGTGCGGTTGCCCAGATCGCAGGTGCGAGACCGCCCCTGCGGTCAAGGCCTCGCAGGTGCGACCCATAAGGGAGAAGGCCCAGAGCGCAGGTGCGGACCCTTCTCCGCAGGAGCGGGTCCGCTGGTGCAGAAACCCCTCCGCAGGTGCGATCCCCCGTCCCTTTTCCAAATTCCGCAGGTGCGAGACCGCAGGTGTGGTCCTCGAGCCGCAGGTGTGAGGTCCCTGAAGGCAGTGAGCTCATTTAATGCAGGACTTAACCATTCTTCACCATTTCTTCCACACCATAGGCGATTTTGAGAGCTTACAAGAGGGTATTAGGCCTAGCTACTAAGAGGTAAGTAATTTCCATTTAAATGTTGGTTTATTACATCAATCTTAGGTATATTAACACCCAATTAGTGTAAACAAAAGAGGTTAGAGTGGAAACCTAGGGTTGATGAACTTTAGAGAAATTCACCACTTTTCCACCATGAAATCATACAGAAACTATATATTAATGATCCTTAGGCTATGGGTGAGTGTTTTCTTCGAAAATTTCCAGAATCCGAGCATGTGGGCCTGGGGGTGTATTTTGGGATTTGTTCAAGAATAATGAATTAGCTAAGTTAATAAGAGAATTTCATACTTTTGAGTGTATATTAATGTATTTATATAACATTTGACTAGTTTCGAGTCCTCGGGTGTAGAGTTTGGAGTTTTGGGCGCGTTCTTGGTTCGAGAAGTAGCTTCGGCACGAGGTGAGTCTCCTTTATAACCTTGTAAGAGGGAATTGTCCCCATAGGTAATTATAAATGATTGAATTGTCCTTATTTGCGGGGGCTACACACGCACGAGGTGACGAGAGTCCGTGCATAGCTACTACTATGTTATGTCGGGTAGTCTTTAGGACTCACAAGCATGCTTATGTGCCTTACTTGTATCCCTTTATGTATTCCTAGTTGATTATTCTCCTTGAACTAGTATGAGAAAATAGAAGGTTACGTTTAAATCTTGATGTTGCCTTGATTCTTGTTTCCAAGTATAGACTCTATATTTCCTGAATTTCCTGATAATTCTGTGTATGTGTACGAGCACCCGTGTGGCATGTATGATTCGTGGGCGAGGTAGCCTTATATTATGTCAACCGCGTCGCATGATCGATTCGCGAGCGGGGTAATAGATGCATCTATGGTTTGAGCCGTTCGACCCTTCGGCAGTGGACATTTAATTTTTGCGTCGCTTCGGCCGTACGCCTCGGCATACTATATTCTATATATTTGACTGAGAGTCTTATTATTATTATCAAATGAATTGTTCTAAGTGGAAGGGGACTTTGGACTTTTATTATAATTGTTATTTGGCACTTGCGGGTAGATGGTAGTTCATATACTTGATATTCCGTGTCTACTTGATTTCCATAATTGCTAATACTGATTAATTCTGTTTAATTATATTATTGCTAATGACCCTAGTGAGTAATACGTCTACCTCGCGTCACTACTTCTTCGAGTTTAGACGGGATACTCACTGGGTATATATTGGTTTATATGTACTCATGCTACGCTTCTGTACTTAATTGTACAGGTTCTGAGGCTGGTGCATCTGGTTATCATACTGGAGCGCGATCGTGAGGGTACTTTCTGGATTAGACTACACGGTGAGCTACTCTTCCTGGCGTTCCTCAGCAGCACTGTGGAGTTTCCATTATTATTTTTTTATATTTTTGTCTACCCCTTTCAGACAGTTGAATATTTGTTTTATCTACTTTGTTTATTCCACTAGTCGCCTGTGGACTTGTGACACTAGGTCTTGGCACACGTAGTTGGTTTTCTAATATTTTACTATGCTACATATGTTGGCAAACGATCTTTTGAGTTCATTTAATCTAGTTGCATCACTTGACTGTTTTCTTTAAATTATTTCTAAATCAAAAATTTGACGAGTACTTTAATATTTTAATAAGTAAAGTAATCTCGCTAGTAAACTTATGTTGGCTTGCCTGACTCCGGTGTTGGGCGCCATCATGACCTGAGTTGGAATTTGGGTCGTGACATTTACTAGTTCAAATATACAATTTACTCTAAATTCCATGCTCAAATTCGTGGTAGAAATCCAAAATACCATTTCTAGGTTTTTCTTCAAAATTTCCCAATTTTTCCATAATTTTCATGTCTAATTCATGTATAATCCTTGTATTAATCTTAAAAACATGAAGAAATTACTTACCTAGTGATGCTTGGTGGAAAACCCCTCTTGAAGCTCCTCAAAATCTCTCACATCAATGAAACAAATGAAGGAAATGGCCAAAATCCCATTTAATAGATCACACAGCCCAGAAAAAACCTCTATGCGATCGCATAGGCCAACTATGCTGCCCCAGATTTCCTCATGTGTGTTCGCATGCCCCCTCCTGCGTTCGCACAGGCCAAGCGCCTCACAGGCTCCAAACGCACCCTTGTGCGATCGCACTGCACCCCCTGCGGTCGCACAGGCCAATTTCCATCCCCCCATAATTTCTTCTTCGCGATCGCACACTATGGGCCGCGATCGCATAGCACACCAGTGACACCAGAAAACAGCAGCAGCAAAACAGAGAAAAATGATCCGAACTCACCCCGAAACACACCCGAGGCCCCCGCGACCCCGTCCAATCATGCGACTCAGTCCCATAACATCCCACGGACTTGCTCGAGGCCTCAAATCACATCAAACAACGTCGAAACCACGAATCACACCCAGATCCAAACTTTATGAATTTTGAAATTTCAAACTTCCACATCCGATGCCGAAACCTATCAAATCACGTCCGATTGACCCCAAATTTTGCACACAAGTCATATTTGACATTACGGACCTGCTCCAACTTTCGGAATCACATTTCGACCTCGATATCAAAATTTCAACTTCCGGTCAGATTTCTCAAAAACCTTCAAATTTCTATCTTTAGCCCAATGACTTCAAAATGACCTGCGGACATCCAAATTCACTTCCGACCGCGCTCCCAACTTCGGAGTCACCATACGGAGCCATTCACGGACTCGGAATTCCAAACGGACATCAATATCACTGAAATTCGCTTCAAGCCAAACTTAAGAAATTTTCTTCAAAATGCTGACTTCCACAATATACGCTGAAATGCTCCCGGGTTATCCAAAACCCGATCCAGATATACGCTCAAGTCCGAAATCATCATACAAACCTGCAGGAACCTTTAAATCCTGATTCTTAGGTTGTTTACTCAAAATACCAATCTTGGTCAATTTCTCCAACTTAAGGTTTCTGAAATGAGAATTTTCTTTCCAATTTGACTCTAAACTTTCCGAAACTCGTTTCCGACCACGCCTACAAGTCATAATACCTGAAATGGAGCTGCTTATGAACTCAAACTTCTGAACGACGTGCTAGAGCTCAAAAACGACCAGTCGGGTCGTTACATCGACCCTGCACGAATGCAGGACCATCATTGGAACGCGTAGCAAATTCCCTGGAGACTCAGTTGACCAGCTTTCTCTACGCGAACGCGGGACCCTCATCGCGAACGTGTAGACTTATTACCTCAGAGTTTCGCAAACGCGGGACCTTTATCGCAAACGCGAAGTACAAATCCTCTCCTGTCTCCAAATCCTCTTTTCGAGCTCGAAGAAGGAACCCAGTAACCGGAAACACCAGAAATCCTGCAACTTCTACAAGTACAAATTGATCCATTAACCACCCGGAATCCACTCGAGGCCCCCGGGTTTTCAACCAAACATACCAACAAGTCCTATAACACCATACAAACTTAGTCGAACCCTCAAATCATATCAAAATCTTCTATAACTGATGCCAAAACCTATCAAATCACATCTGATTGACCCCAAAATTTTGCACACAAGTCATAATTGACATTACGGACCTAGTCCAACCTTCGAAATCGGAATCCAGCCCTGATATCAAAAAGTCTCCTTCCTGTCAAACTTCTCCAAAATTTATCTTTCGCCATTTCAAGCCTAATTCAGCTACAGGCCTCCAAAACACAATCCGGACACGCTCCTAAGTCCAAAATCACCCAGCGGAGCTAACAAAACTAATGAAACTCTATTCTGAAGTCGTCTTCACACAGTTCTAACTACGGTCAAAATTCTAGAACTTAAACTTCCATTTTAGGGACTAGGTGTCCCAAGTCACTCTAAAACCACTAACAAACCCTCCCGGCAAGTCACATAAGCATAAAAAGATACAGGAAAAGCAGTAAATAGGGGATCGAGGTTATTACTCTCAAAACTAACGGCCGGGTCGTTATAATAAACGGCCAATATAACAATGAATCACAACGATGTAATTAACATAGGCCATATGACTAAAACTTTAGTCAATTGACTTATATGGTTGCTATGAGTAACTAGTGGCCGATACGTATGACCTTAATGAATAAAGTTATATATTGGCTATTATATAAACAGTATAGCTATTAATCACAACGATGTAATTAACATATGACATATGATTAAAACCTTAGTTAATGGACTTATATGGTTGCTATGAATAACTAGTGGCCATATGACCTTAATGAATGAAATTATATATTGGCTATTATATAAAAGGTCAATATAACTATGCATCACAATGATGTAATTAGCACAGGACATATGACTCCAACTTAGTCAATGGACTTATATGGTTACTATGAATAACTAGTGGCCGATACGTATGACCTTAATGAATGAAATTATATATTGGCTATTATATAAACGTTCAATATATTTATGAATCACAACGATGTAATTAACATAGGCCATATGAATAAAACCTTAGTCAATTGACTTATATGGTTGCTATGAGTAACTAGCGGCCGATACATATGACCTCAATGAATGGAATACATATTGGATATTATATAAACGGCTAATATAACTATGAATCACAACGATGTAATTAACATATGTCATATGACTAAAACCTTAGTCAATGGACTTATATGGTTGCTAAGAATAACTAGTGACTAATACGTATGACCTAAATGAATAGAATTATGTATCGACTATTATATAAATGGTCAATATAACTATGAATCACAGCGCTATACTTAACATAGTCCATATGACTCCAACCTTAGTCAATGGACTTATATGGTTGCTATGAATAACTAGTGGTTGATACGTATGATCTTAATGAATGAAATTATATATTGGTTATTATATAAACGTCAGTGTAACTATGAATCACAACGATGTAATTTACATAGACTATATGATTGACTACAACCTTAGTCATTTGACTTACATGGTTGCTATGAATAACTAGTGACTGATACGTTTGACCTTAACGAATGGAATTATATATTAATTGTTATATAAACGGTCAATATAACTATGAATCACAATTATGTAATTAACATAGGCCATATGACTACAACTTTAGTCATTAACTATTGACTATTACAAGTGGACAAAATATGCAAAATACATAACTTAATTCATTAATATTTGATAACAAAAATAACTACTTAGGTTCAAATTTAGGATGAAAAAATGATAAAATTAGCATTAAAACGAAGTAATTAGCATTCTAACGATGGGATTCAAAGCTGTCAAAATTGAACGATGAAAAAACTTAAGAGTGAAAATTAGCATTCAAAATTTTAGAGGAGGATGTTTGAAATATTTTTTTGGACTGGGCTGGCCCCATATATATAGTCTCATATACTCAAACCCTAAAGACTTAAAATACACTCACCTACACAAACCCTAACTGTGAACATCTCTCCCTCTGCCAAACGAGCCATATCTTATTCTTCTACTGATGATAATTAAGAAGAGAATAATCCAACATTTGAAGTGGTTATGATTGATTCACACATCAACTACGACGATCTGGTAAATTATTATGCCTTTAAACTTATTTCTTTGAACTTTACATACTTAAATCCTAACTGAAATTTTTTTACATCAAATATTTTGTTTTTGATATCTTAACTCCAGAAAAATATATGCATCAGTAGTGTATATATATTTTTTCTTGTTTCAATTTCATATTTTCTGAAAACTTGATAGTATACTTTTTTTCTTTCTTTTTTTAGTATATTCCAAGAAAAATGTACAAACATTTTGCAACGATCTGGCCGGTCGTTTCGAGAGTTATAGCCTCGTTTCCCCCCATTTCTGCTTCTTTTTCTGTTTTTTAGTTGTATTGTATTGTATCGGGTTGGTTGGTTCGGGTCCGCAGTGGTTTCGGAGTGGAATGAGACACTTAGTCTCCTATTAGGAAGCTTAAGTTGGAAGAGTCAACTAGATGTTGACTTAAGTGTAAACAACCTCGAATTTGGATTTTTTATGGTTCGGTTAGCTCCGTTAGGTGATTTTGGACTTAGGAGCGCGTCCATAAAGGAATTTGGAGGTTCGTGGTAGAATTAGGCTTGAATTGGCGAAAGTTGAAAATTTGGCGATTTTGGTCGGCAGTGAAAAGTTAGATATCAGGGTTGGAATAGAATTCCGGAAGTTGGAGTAGGTTCGTAGTGTCATTTGTGACGTGTGTGCAAAATTTGAGGTCATTCGGACGTGGTTTGTTAGGTTTCAGCGTCGTTTGCGGAATTTGGAAGTTTAGAAGTTCTTAGGCTTGAATCCGAGGGTAATTTGGTGTTTTGATGTTGTTTTGAGTAATTCGAAGGTGCAACTAAGTTTGTATGGGGTAATATGACTTGCTGGTATTATTGGTTGAGGTCTCGAGGGCCTCGGGTGTGTTTCGGGAGGTAAACGGGCGAAGTTTGAAATTTGGGAATTGGCTGAAGGTTGTTGTTGATGGTGTAATCGCACCTGGGAGGGTGTTACCGCAGGTGCGGTGGGTAAGGCGTAAGTGCGAGATTTTTTGTTGGACTGGAGAGAAATGCAGGTGCTAGTGGGTGTGCGCACCTGCGACCCCGCAGATATGGATAGGTGCCCGCAGAAGCGGAAGTGAGGAAGTCAAGCAGTGGTGCAGGTGCGAGGTCTTTTCCGCACCTGCGAGGGGCGCATATGCGGATGTGGAGCGCGGGTGCGAAGTTGGGGGTTTTACTGACTTTTCGCAGGTGCAGAGTATTTTATGCAAATGCGAAACCGCAGGTGCGAATTTTGGGTCGCAGGTGCGAAGGACTTGGGCAGAAACTATAAATAGAACACTTTGCGAATTTTGGTTCATTTACACCATTTTCAAGTCGGTTTTTGGAGCTTTTGGAGTGATTTTGAAGGGAGATTCAAGGGTTTTCAGTGAGGAAAGTTGTTTGAGCTCTAATACTCCTATCTATGGTATTTTCCCATTGTATTATACTCAATTAGTGGAAATTAGGGGTGAAACTGAGGGGTTAGGGCTTAGGATTTTGGAGAGTTTGATAGAAGGATTTGACGGATCAAACGGTATCATATTTTTATAAATTTTGTATGTATGGACTCGCGAGTGAATTTCCTTTCAAGTTTTGTAATTTTTGTCGGATTTCAAGATGTGGGCCCTAGGGCCGAGTTTGAGCCGATTTCGGGTTTGGGTCTAATGTGATAGTTTTCTTGTGGAATTCATTCCTTTAGCATAATGATTGTGAATAGATTCAGTGCATTTGGAGGCTGAATCGAGGGGCAAGAGCATCGCGGAGTAGGGATTTGATCTGTTTGAGATAAGTAACGATTGTAAATCTAGTTCTGAGGGTATGAAACACCGAATTTTGGGTCATGTGACTATTTTGAGGTGACGCACATGCTAGGTGACGGGCGTGTGGGCGTGCACCATTGGGGATTATGACTTGGTCCGTCCCGTAGCAACTGTAACGTTGCATATTTTGTTGAAACTACCTGATACTCATGTGTTTTAGAAAGAATTTCTGTAAATTGGGTTGAATGCCATGTTTAGGCCTTATGCCAGTGTTGTTTGGACCCTTAGAGGTCTTTTCTTGCTATCTTCTCATTTTTTTGATTGAAAATCCATACTCAGTCATGTCATATATTTATTGCATAGCTCAGCCTCAATTACTCTGTTTTGATGCATCATATAATTGTTGTTTGGGTTGAGTACTTTGTTTTATTGAGAGCCCAAGGGGCTTGAGAAGTTTATGACTGAGTGAGGCCGAGGGCCTGATTTGTGAGGATATTTTGGGATCGGGTTGCACGCCGTAGCATGTTTGATATAGACCGAGGGCCTCATTGATTTATGCCATGTTTGGCTTGATTAGAGCTTGGGCTGAAGGAGCCCCTCCGGAGTCTGTACACGCCCCCAGTAAAAGCAGGTACCTACTGAGTGTGAGTGCGAGTGCCGAGTGCGAGTGATTGAGAGGCATGAGCGATGGTGAGGTTTGCCCGAGGGGTTGTATACGAGTGATTGTGAGGTTTGCCCGAGGGGCTGTATATGAGTGATGTTGCCCGAGGGGATGATTATGATTTCATCAGTTTTGTTCACCTTGCATTGAGCCTTTGTTTTGAAAACTGTTGAAAGATGTCTTTAAATGATTTTACTGGAACTGGATTTAAACGAGCTGATTTGATTCAAATTATGGTTTTAAAAGCATGCCGTATTTTGAGTTTTTGTGATATGAACTTTACTTGCATTATTGCTCGTCACTACTTCTCAGTCTTTATTTACTGTTGTTACTTACTGAGTTGGCATACTCACATTACTCCCTGCACCTTGTGTGCAGATCCAGGCATTTCTGGACCCAGTCGAGGCTGTTGATTATTCCCGACACAGATTCTCGGAGTTAGCAAGGTAGCTGCCTGGCGATCGCAGCCCTACTTTCCTCCTTTATCTTCCCTTAGTTGTACTTGATTAATCCCAGACTATGTTAGTCTTGATATTTACAGACAGTTGTAGTAGTTGCTCATGACTAGTGACACCCTGTCACGACCCAAAATCCCTAAGGTCGTGATGACGCCGGACACAAATTCAGGCAAGCCAAATCATTAATTAATTGAAATAACTTTCCGGTTTTAATATTTATGAAAAAAAATTCCTTTCACTTTATTACATGATAATCAAATAAGAGTCTGTTAATTAAAAATGGTGATTTAAAGATTTCACTTAAGCAATTACATCCCGATACATCTCCTAGAACCCGGTGGCACAAGTACATGAGCAATTTCTAAGAATTTATACAATCATTACAAAGCCTGTCCGAAATACAACTGAACAAGGAAATTTAAAATGAATAAATACAGTATGAAGGACACTCTGTCAGCTGCGGTCGCCTCCGGATGGTGCATCTCACCTAAGTCTCCAAATCCTCCACATTGCTATGAAAGTACCTGTGCAATAAAATGCACAGCAAGTGTAGCATGAGTACAAAAACGACGTGTACTCAGTAAGTCGCCCGCCTAACCTCAGAGAGGTAGTGACGAGAGGTCAAATTAGACACTTACTAAAGGTCCATTTAAAATATTTAAGAGAGACATTAAGCAAGGTTTTATCATAGGCAATTTATAAAACAGGATTTAAATATCTTTCAACTCCGTTAACGTTAACACTTTATATCTTCATCATATTAAAGATTAATCAACATGGTGATTTAATCAAATAATAATAAATCGACAGGAAGGAACAACTTCTTCCAAAAGTCTTTTTAATAGCTTTAAATCTTTGTCATTTCAATTGACAACTTAATATTTCAGGCCAGTAATCAGGAAAATATCATAGCAACTACGCAGCAAATATCATGCGCAAGCAATGCCGAGGGTCGAACGGCGCGGACCAACGATAATAAAATGTGCACTGCCGAGGATCGAACGGCTCGAACCATAGATGCATCTATCTGCCTCGCTCGCGAATCGATCATGCGACGCGGTTAACATAATATGGCTAGCCTGCTCACGAATCATACATGCGACTCAGGTGCTCATATGAATACATACACAAATACAGGGTCTTCTTGCTCGCGAATCACTCAAGCGACTCAGGCACCCAAAGTTACACATATCCACATAGTAAATTCGTATTTTATCAAGAAAATAGTTTTTCTCAGGAAAGTGGTAAAATCCCTATTAAAAGAAACATGAAATATAGGTTTTGAAATATTTGTTTTTGAAACTCATTTGTCAAGTTTAGTGATACTCCATGTTACAACCCAGTCCAGGTACACATATATTCACAACGGAAACAATTCTCTTTTTAGAAGGTTAACAATATGAGCTCTAGCTTTCTTTTAGACATTCAATTACGTTTTCGGTCATATTAGCAGTTTAATATTACATGCAGGGTTACAGGTACATACATAAGGCATGCTAGGGGGTCCTAGGCTACCCGGACATGGCATAATAGTAGCTACGCACGGACTCCCGTCACCTCATGCGTACGTATCCCCCGAAGACAATAGCATTTATTGAACTAATTCACCTAGGGGGTGATTCCCCCTCACAAAGTTAGAAGGAGACATACCTCGCTCCGAAATTCCAACACCGGCTTCCAAGCCCCTCCGATGACTCCAACGGACGCACA